>JAAEAF010014916.1:0-137165 GCA_011037195.1 Triatoma infestans | reverse complement strand
TTTTTTTTTTAAAGTGATTTTAAACGTTCTATTACTTTGTTTGAAATAATTTTTCGAAAATTTAAGACGTCGAAAATTTAAATATTATTTAAGACGTCTCTGGGAGATGGAGCTGTGGCGGCAGGATTCCCTCTGAAGTGCCTTCTTTAAAGATCCTTTCTATAAGTACTACAATATTAAAGCAATCTGCCAAGAAATACACGACCTTTCTCTTACTGCAAGTTTATAACTGGCAAATTTTCTTCAAACTTGCAATTTTTTACTAAAACTATAAATACATATAACACATAAACATAAAGAGAAACCTTTTTCCAAAAATTATTTATTTATACTCAGAAAATTTCAAAACAGTGTTTCCTGTGCAAACTCAATTTCCAAAATTTTCTCCAAACTTTTAAACGTTCAGTTGGCATTAACATTAACATAAGTGATTTGGGGATTCTAGTTTTAGGTGTGTTGACGTAAGTTGTAATGAATGGACAATACCTGCTGTTAACCTCCCATAAAAGTTAACGATAGTTTATGGTAAAGCCCCAACTTAATCCTTGAAAAATGTGCAGTTTGCGTTTCAAGTTTAAAGAAAATCATTGAAGGTTTGTCTGAACGATGCACTAAAAAAAAAAAATGTTTCAACGAATGATGGATGCAATTGGGTGTGTTTTTTTTAATGTTTTTTTTGTGTGTGAACAAAATAACCTAAAAATTAAAAATCGCAAGAAGCTCAATCTTGATATTCCTTTTGGTTAACATTTGTGTGATCTGGCATTAGGATTCATCCAAAATCCAACTAAGTGTGTTTCATAAAAAAAAAAAAAATCCACAAATCATTGATCTCAAAGCAACAGAATTTTTTCTTTATTATTACATATCCTAAAAAATAACTACATAAAATAAGTGCAACAATAATTTAAAGAAAATGTTCAAGTGAATAAAGTGACTTTACTTAATGACTTTCCTTTTGTTTTATAATTTTTTTTTCATGGCATTAACGATTATCTTTTTAACTTATTGACAACTTTAGGCTTAATACATTTATTTGAAACAATTTGTCAGGAAAATTGATTTTTAAAGATTTTTTGACAGCGGTGACCTTGCCTTACTTCCAAAAGTGCTATACAATAAATACCACATGTTTCTACTTATTATATAATATAGACGAGAATTTAAATGCAAAAAAAAAACAACAATTCGAAGAAAATCAGTTAACCCGGAATGCAGGTTTTTCTGTTTTTCACGATTTTCTCAACATAATTCCACAGATAGTCCTTATTCTTGGAAAATATGCAACGTATTTATAAACATGCACTTAAATTTAAAATTGACTTAAATGGTTAGTTCTATCTCTTTATCTTATCCGCTAAAATCGCTACTACCATCTGGTAGGAGTTAAAGGAACTAAATTTAGAAAATTCTTTAGTCCGAGAATTGTTGGAAAAGATATTTATAGGAATTTCCCATCTGTTATTTTGTGTATTATTTTACTAATTTTTTTTTTTTTTTTTTGAGCGAGGTGTCGAAAGCTATTAATAATGTGAAAGATTAATTTATTTATCTGTCTACTTTGCTTCCATAATTGTACCCAAGATATTAGATATCTTTTTCTGCTTGAAATTAATTAGTAATTACATTTAAATTAAAAACATTTCGTAATATTAAGTATAAATGTTATCACGTATAAAAAATTTAATTAAGCTGAATTATTTTGTTGATTAAAGAAAATCAACATTTAATTAGGGATTTCTTATTTAAATACTTTCCAATTGTCTTTTACAGAGATATCTCTTTCTTATAAAAAGTTGTAAAGATCTAAATTAATTATCACGTAAATAAAAAATTAAAATGATATGAATTATTTTTAACATTACTAAAATCCATTGAATATATTATTTTAACTTTCCTTTAATGTTGTGAAAAAGTATTGTGATTGTGTTAAACATTCGAAATTGAGTTTTTAATAGAAAAAATTCTGAGGTCTTTTGAGATTGTTTTTAGAGATTATATGTTTTGTAAACAAAATATATAAAAAAATGGAAAATGTAGGAAGTTCAGAGATTCTATTTAGGACATATCATGGGATCTGACATGGAGAAAAAGTCCAGGACAAAAATCCTTCAACCCATTTTACTGAGTATTTTTCCATTTTTTCTTTTTTGCCCAAAACAATTTTCTTCAAACTTGGGATCCTGGATTCAAATAGATAATCGTATCATTTAGATATGAAACATTTATGTAGGAAAATTTATTTTTGAGTGTTCTATGAAGGTTGACCCTCAGGAGATTAATAGTGCGATTCTATTAACTGTAAACATATAGGACAATTAAATATGTCTGAAGAAAAGCAAAAGGGCGTATTATAAAAAGATTTTTCAGCTTTTCACGATTAGCTTGGGAACGGCTTCAAAGATTTTCCTTAAACTTGTTATGTCTACTACACTTTCATAAACCAATTTTTATATGACATTTTTTTCTAAGAAATGGATTTAATGGTTACTGGATTTATGAGTTGAGGGCATTGGGGATTCCCTATCATCTGGTGTTAAGCATTTAATACAAAATTCCTTTCATCTTCTAATTATCTTCTGTGTGTTTACTGTACTACTAAGAATGTTTTTCTGTGTTGTTACTATCAAAGACCATTCTATATTAATAACAGAGATTTCGAGATTTAGAATGATTTGGTTTAGAGAAACAGAAGTATTCACCACATTTGCAATGGAAAGATTAGTTCTTTATGCAACTTAATGGCGAAAAAATACAATCTTACTAATACACAATGTCAGGAAATTATTATGAAATAGGCAATACTTCTGTTTCTCCATATTACCAGTTTATATTCTAAATCAAATATTCTTTAAATTGGATGGTTAATTAGTCAAACTCAACATGTTTTAAATGTAACTTTATTTTTTACCTGAGTCTAATGTTTCCTCTCCTTATTCTAATTGTTTCATTTGTTCCTCTCTGTTGTTCTCTGTGTAGTGGGAGAAAGGGCTTCATGTCTACACCATCAATGACTCTGCAGTCATCGTCATAGCTGAAGATGTGGGGTACTTATCTATAAATAAACAATTAATATAATGTAAATTTAAATTTCTGTGTATTTGTATAATTTATAGCACAAAGGTGAATTTATAATTTAAAAATTGTGTTATATTTTTCGATATGTAGCTGTGCTTGGAACCACTGTTGGCAGATATTAGAAATATTAATAAGTCTGAATGAAAATATTTCTAGATTTGAAGCAGAAAAACTGATACCATCTTATAAATATAAATTCACCTTATAATATGTTTTTCAATCTTTATGGCAATATGTTTAACATTTTTTGTTAATTAAGTGTTGTGCATTTCCCCTCTGAGCAATGAAATATTTTGTTCTTATCTCCACACATCAACATAACTAGAAAACACTCAAATAAATTTAATTTCTGCTTGAAAATTAAATTGCACTTTGTTCGTAAATTGCACTTTCTACATTGTTCGTAAATTACACACAAGCAATCAAAATTTACCTTTCCATTTTGGTTATTTACAAAATGTTTTAGTTATTTTGTTTATTTCAAAGAACATCTACCTACTACATTGTATTGAGAAAACAAGTTTCAAAATTTTACTATGAATTTCCTTCTTTACTGTCTAATTTCTGCGATGAATTTTCATAGATAGCAAGTTTTCATCAGTGCAATTCATCTTGTGATCCACAAACATAATCTTTTCTGACTGCAAATTTTTACAAGGTTTCTTAAAAATTTTACATTATTAACAGATTGCAGTGATGGAGCTATATTTTTGGAGCCCTGAGGTGTAAATCAAATCTTTTGCTTGCGATAAATATTTGCAATTCTGTCTGTTAAATTTTCTAAGATCTTTGACAAACGGTAGACAGTAGAGACAGGTAACTTTCAAATAAATCACGGTGATCTAGCACTTATTCTCAAACGACTGTTAAATGGAATAACACAATAAAATGCTTTAAAGCTTGCTTACACAGCTCCTCTTATGAATCTTCCAAATACGTTTTGAGAGATTTTATCCAATTTTAATTGTCCGATTCGAGTTATAGGACCATGTTTTTAAAGAAAAATCTTTATACATCTTTGTAGATAATGAATAGTTACTTACTTAAAAGCTTAACTAATTTATTCAGCTGCAAATTCAGGCGCTGAAACCTGCGAAAAAAAGGTTGGCCTAATTTGTGACCATTAAATGGTTATTCAGCGAAATATAAAGTCAGTATTCAATACCGCAATTCATATATAATGATCATTTCACAGAAATAACCTCTAACTTAATGATATGAATTGACAAAACTTCATCGATTTCAATGTAAAATTCACTCAATAAATTGGGGGGCACTCGAAATAGGATCTTGCAGCTTTAAGCTTTTAAAGTTCTACAACAGAACCGCCATTTGTTGAATACTTACTGATAATTGGTTATTCAAGACTAATGTTAGACAATTCAACAAAAACCAGATAGTTCAACATTTATCCCAAAGTTCTCATATTTGTATATTAAACTTTTACCTCTTCAATGAAGTGGAACAGTAATAGCTTGTTTATACTATAGAGAATATTTGGGTGCTGACATCAAATTTAGATATTCTTGCTTAAAGGTGTGTGCTCATAAAAATTATTCGGTAACTCCGCACCAACATAACGATTTTTTTTCCATGGTCCTTAGAACAAACTATTTACTATTACTATTTTATCCAACAGCTTATTTCAAACTACTGAAATTAATTTCAGTTTGAACCATCGTTTGCGATTGCATGGTTTTCTACTTGAAAGTAGTTAAATAATTTCTTCGTAAATGTGTTAATTTACATTGCACATCGAATTTTCCATCATTATATTTTAATTTTGTTTACCCAGCTTTTCACAAAATTTTATGATTTTTATTAACTTTATTATTACATTTTTTTAATTCACAGCTTTTTGTTTTTTTCAGGTATCTAGAAACAATGATTCATTTCCTAAAAGGAAATATTGGTTCTGGTTTATTCGCTATGGGCGATGCTATAAAAAATGCAGGACTTTTATTTGGAAGTTTAGGAACTATTTTTCTAGGATTAGTGTGCTTATACAACGATCATATTCTGGTATGTAAATAAAATTTAATAATGACAATGATAATATATAGAAATTATAAAAATTAACGTGCTAGAGTGGTCTGGTCTGCTAAATTGTTATCACATATAGAGCACTTTATTTTAGATAGCCATATTCAGCACTTGAATGTAGAAATAATTTTATTTCAGAATATTTGATCAAATATTCATTGATTCCACAGAAATTTTTCATTATCTATTCTATAATTAGAAACTATCACAAACAAGAAAACATGTATTAATTATACTTGCTTTGCATACTCATGTCTTACTTACTTTAGCTCCTTCTACTAAGAAAACAGTTTAGATTAATTTTTAGCTTTATTTTTCGTATGGATATTAGACTCGTCAATTGTTGGCATAATTTTTCATATCTGAAAATAAATACTTATTAAGTACTATGAAAGTAGTAAATATATTTCTTTAACGTGCAAATTTAAAAAACTCGATTCTCCTTTTTGTATTTAACAAACAGTTAGTTGATAATAAATGGACATTACAATTGAGCAGTCCTTAATTAGTAGCAATTTAGATATTTGATAGTTATGGAAGTCATTTATTATGAGATATTGTCATTATTTTCAAATGTCATATCGTTATTTAAGCCGAGAAAAAAAGTGCTTGTTTTCCATATTAGATTTTATTTTTATATATTGCACATTATTTTGTAGAAATTTTTATTGTTTGTAATATCTCTTGCATCAGTATATTTTTTTTTCTGACATCTAGATAAAAAGTTCAGTAAAAATTAGAGAAAAGCTGAAGCTGCCAAACGAACCAAACCTGCCCGAAACCATAGAACTTTGTTTCGAACATGGACCATGACATTTAGAAAATGGAAATATTTTGTTAAGTATGTACATGTAAAGAATATTTTATCTTACGACATTTATATTTTTTTTTTCCTTTTTTAATAACTTATTAGCATTATAAAGAATGGTTGTATTTTATTGAAAAAAAAAAAAAAAAATTAATTTCTCGAATAACTAGTTTTTCAGCTTCTCAGATTTTCAATTACAATGTAATGAAGAATTAATAAAAATGTACACAAGCTATAAATGTTTGGTACATAACTTCCACAAAACAAATTTTATTATTTCTTGAGGCTATAATAAATAAAAACTACAATAGTTGTACTATTGTTGAAGCGTTAGCTAAAAATTTCCCATTCTATTTGACATTTATGATTCTCATTAGTCTTAGAAATGCCAAATAAATCCTCATGAAGCGCTGGTTATCTCATTCCAGTGATATTAGCAAAAAATATTACATTTTTAAAAGTAGTAAATAATATATGTTTGATATCTTCTTCTGCTTATAATTAACTATTCAGAACTTATCCAAACTAGAAGTTATAACTTCAACTGGTATAAAAGTCTATAACTTCGACTAGTTATATTTATATATTGTTCGTTTGTTTTGTTTGTTAACGGGAAATACACATTAGTTTTTAGTTTGTTTTTATCTCTAATAAACAATGTGTTTAAAGGTCACAATATTTTCCTTAAGAATTTTTTTTTGTTTTGTTCTTTGAATTTAGATAGCATAAAATTGCATTCTTTTGCAAAAAAGTTTAAATTTCCCAAATCTATGCAATTTTTCTAAATATCAGGTGAGATTCTGCTTTTTAATAAGTTTGCTTTTTTATCCTTCATTAGAGTCTACTTAATAAAACAAATAAAAAAAAATAAAAATAAAAAGATTTAAACTAATCTCAAACTTTAGAGCTTCTCTCTGTATTAAATTGTTTATTGCAAATAAAAATATTTTATCATGTTTCATTGTAAATCAGTATTATTAAACTTATATTTAATAATTGGTATAAATCCTTAGTAAAAATTTAATTTTCACTTCGAAAATGATGAAGTTATACATTTATAAATTAAACAAACATTTTATTCTTAATATTATTTGCAGATACCTCGTGAAAGGATTTGTAGTTGCTACTCAATTGGGATTTTGTTCGGTGTACTTCATCTTTGTTTCATCTACAATGCATACAGTAAGTAATTCATTTTATTACATAAATAGGAATCTAGCGTGATAGGACTCCTATATTACTTCAAATTTTCTTAAAGGGCTTAATTTTTTTTTCTTTAATTATTTTCATTGCCACCAGTTGGTGAAATGTCCTTGTATTGTAGAGGAAAGCCTAGTCTCAGCTCCCCACAGCCCCCAAAAAATATTTTTTTTTACTATTGTCAATATATGTATAGATAGTATTTGAAGAAAAACAATGTGGCCTTTTTCGAGAAAATCACGTAAACGTGAAAAAAAAAAACAACAAACAAACAAAAACATTTCAAATCGTATTTATGGTGACTGAAACTTTTATGTCGGATCCGACACTGGTAGCTAAATGGAATATCAAGTATGAACCTCCTGCAATTTATCTTTTTTTTGCTCCGTGAATCTCAGCATGTATATTTCCAGTGATATTTTCAATTTCCAAAATTTGATCTCAATTTTCTCGATTCATTTTGACAATTTATTTACGATCGCAATAATTCTTCTTACAGCAGTAAATGAAGATAATATATTACAGAAATTATACTAAGTTCTTTAGCTGTTAAGTATAATTGAAATTTTACTCTCTAAAAATAATTTTAATTAGTCACTAAAATGGTTAGCTTTTTGGAATAGTATTAGAAAGGTTGGAGGTTCATATATTAATTCAGCCAATAACAAAAAAACAGTGGATTCACTCATAAACAATTTATATTAATTATAAATAACTCGGTTTGTTCGCTAAAATATATTTCCTTTGTGTGAATTGTGTTTGATTTCCCTACTTTCCTTCTTATGAAAAAATTATTGATTTTTTTTTTTTATTTAATTATTTTTTGCAGATAATGAAAGACCATGGGTATGAATATAACTTGAAATTATACATGGCAATGACACTGGTACCTATAGCACTATCTGCTTTGATTAGGTCGCTTAAATTTCTAACACCTGTATCATTATTATCAAATGTTCTAATGCTGTCTGGAGTTTGTTTAACATTTTATCTATGCGCCCAAGATCTTCCGAATATCTCAGAAAGAAGATTAATTTCTGATTTTAGTACCTTACCACTCTTTTTTGGTACAACAATTTATGCTTTTGAAGGCATTAGTTTGGTAAGTTTTTTTTTTATAAGAAATGATTTTTTTTAGTTCTGCTTAAATATCATCAAGATTTATAATTTTTTTAAATAATCTAATTTACAAAAAGCACTAATTTCTTCAACTTTTATATTCAAGTAATCAAATTAATGTAAACAGAAACTTGCTCCATTTTCAGGTGATTCCATTGCATAATGAAATGAAGAATCAGAAACAATTCTCTTCAAAATTAGGTGTATTGAATATTGGTCAAAGTTTTGTAATATTATTAGCTGTATCCTTGGGTTGTATAGCGTATCTAAAATTTGGAGATAATGTCCAAGGAAGTATTAGTCTCAATTTGGATCGTGGCCTGTAAGTTAGGCACTTTTATTTTTTTTCATATTAGTTTTAGTATTTATATTCTGAATTTTCAAGATTATAAACATATGATTATTTAATTACAATGAATACCTATTGTTCATATTATTTATTAATGTCTACTTTATATGCCTGCATGACATCGAATCACAAACGAGGCCTATTCGGTGCCTTCACTCTCCAGAAGTAAGAAGACAGACGAACCTCTCCCAAGTGCTTTACAAGGCTTCGCCACCTAAGTATTCTTTTTCTTTAAGCATCATTAAAGGACTAAAAAAGAAAGAAGGTGGAAGAGGCCCAGATTCTTACTGTAGCGCCACTGTGAGAGTTTTTAATATGTCTGTGTCTTATAAAATAACTTCTGCTTTTTATAATAAATAATTCAATAATAGAAATATTATTTTTAGTATTATGTACAATGTACAAGTACTAATTACACTTCCAGACTTGGATTTCCCAAACCTTGGCGAATTGGTGTACATATTTATTTCATTGGTGTACATATTAATTATGATTAATAGCCCATTTCTGAAAGAATTAATATTCCTCCTTCCTTCTTGTTATGTAAAATTCTAATGTACACAAGGCTCTTCATGCATTAATAGAATGAGTTTAAGAATTTTTTATTTTCTTTACCAATACTGCCAATTCATCTATTACATTGTCTATACCATACCTTTTAAATCTAATTAAAATGCATGTTATTCAGGTAAAATTTCTTAATTCATTCCTAAAAGTATTTACTGTTAGTCTAATTATTGACTTCTTAGCATGCACCACTATTTATTCTAAAAAGTACTTTTTCGCATTATAAAAATGTAGCCTCTAAAAAAATATTTATTTATTGATCTTGATGACTTAGAAATTTGTCTGACTTGATAAGTTGAAACTCACTGTAAATAACCTTTTTAGATTGTCAGAAACAGTAATGTCATCAGTAGCTTTGGCAATTCTACTGACTTATGCTATCCAATTTCATGTGGCCGTGGATGTAATTTGGTGGGATTTAGTTGCGGCAAGAGGACCTTTCAAACGTATGGTGCTCTATGAAATGCTCTTAAGAATGGGACTGGTTTTATTTACTTGTAAGTTCAGTTATTTGAATGGATATATTTAATAATAAAGTATAAATATGATATTGTATTAAGCGTTCATTATAAAACTCCAAAAGATCTTTACTAAAAATGAATATCTTTTCATTTGTAGTCGCGTTTATTAGGTGTGTCATCCTGATCATTTGCTCGTGAAGGATGGTCTGTATTTAATTTTGTGAATTCACAATTCCTATAGAAAGTAATCAGATTATTTTTTTTGTTTAATAGTTGTCTTGGCTTTGGTGGTACCACATTTGAACTTATTTATTTCTTTGATCGGCGCAATGTGTAGTACAGCACTTGCATTGGTATTTCCTGCACTTTGTGATATAGCTCTTAGAACTTGCCCTGTAGAAGAAGGACGATTACAATCTAGATCAACAACTGGTCAGGCTTTTAGATTTTTTATGGATGCAATTACTATTATCCTGGCCCTAACTGGATTTCTTACAGGTATTTTATTGGTTCCAATTTAGAACTAACTCTATTACCATATAATTTTTTATATTATCAATAATTAAAATTAATAAAGCCATCTGATAGTATTATATCTTTACTACTGGTTAGTACTAAAAATTATAAATCTAAATTTATTGCTGAGATTTAATCTTACTATATTTTGATTGAAGGTACATTCTACAGCGTGGTTGCCATTGCAGAAGCTTTCATGACTCAAACACCGGCTTTGTAAAAAAACTGTCATCGATTTTCAATCTTAAGATCTGATACGACTTTGAAGGAGATTTCTGGTTATTCACCAGAATTTTCTACATTTGATTATTTATTGTTCATAAGACTTTATTGTATAGTAAATATAATTTTATATATTTTTTTTCTTAGTTTAATTACTATTTCCTAGTTCTGAAATGATGATCTTGTTCTTCCCTATGAGAACCCGCTAGACAACCTGATTTTGGATCACTCTCTCCAGTTTTTGAATCCTGTCCTCAATACATCGTCCTCGATACCATCATACCATTTTTATTTTGTCATTCTCGATTCTTCTTTTCTCCCTATAATGTATTAGAAGTAGGCGAAGCTATGGAATTATCTTTACGCTTCGATAAAATTATATTCAGGAAATACTGTTCGAGTTTTATTTTGGTTCAAAAAGATTTAATTTGAAGGGTATGTTTTATCAAAGGGGTTTTATATAAGGGCGCGTGTATCAGAGGTTACTGGCTTCCAGAGACTTCTTAGTGCACTACTACTACTACTGTAGCCTCCGGGTTGTGTTCTCTTTTGCAGACTTCATTGTCCATTACCGAATAATGAGTTTGGAGGGGATCATAGGAAGAGAAAATCTAAGGGCAGCAGAGCATATTCCAACTCTGCGAGCCAGATCAACGCTCACTGAGCGAAACCTGCTCTTATAATAAATAGGGTAATAAAATTATTACATTGTTCAAAATATAGTATTATGATGAATAAAACTAGGTTTAATTTATTGTTTAAATTAAGATATAAGGAAGTGACCTGATAGCAACCCAAATGAAGGGAGACGCCAGTTAAGTAAGTAAGTAAATGAAGGTGTAAGAGGAAAAATAGTTAAAAAAAGTATTAACTTGGTGAAACAATGTTCAGATTGTTCAAAATGAAATAATTAGATGGTACAAAAAGTATTTAATTTTAGTGAAATGTTATTCAAAATGTGGCAATAAGATAATAAATGGGCAAAGTTTATTTTTGTGAAAATGTTCAAAACAAGGTAATGAATTGGATAAGAAAAGTTATTATTTTTTATTTATTTAAACCTGAACATATCAAGTACAAAAGGCACGTCAATTACAATAATACTTCAAAAAAATGTATAAAATATTTAAAAGACTGTAGTATTATGTGAACTGAATTAGCACTGAACTCTAACCACCAAACAAACAAATATCAAACTATTCACTTTAGTTCAAAGTCCTTAATGCTCCAGTTTGTATCAGTGGATTCTTTTACACTATAAAAACGGTTGGAAATTACGAACTTTTTCAAAATCATCTCAAATTTTCTTATTTCCAACTATCTTATATTCACTGGGATTTTATTAAAATTCTTATTGAAACGACATTTGGAAGCCATTCTGTTTTCTTTAACCTTGTCACAGGTAAGTCAATATTTTCTTTGCTTCTTATGTATACTGGTGCTGATTTCCTCTAGTCACTGCATCTTTATTTCTTTTTTGCCTTAAGGCCAGCCTGTATATTGCAAAGAAGGAACTTCCAAAGGAACTTCATCTCGTAATTTCCTTAGTAAGTATACTATCTGAGATAGTCTATTACTCAGAGAGTCAATGTGGATTTTCCAAGATAGCTGACTGCCCTAGAAACACTATCGTGTCACTCTGTTCTCCTTCTTTACGAATACTGAAAGCCATATTCTTTGTTTTACTCTCATTGAGAGTCAGCTTATATTCCTCCAACCACTTTTTCAAACATGAAATATTTGTTTGTGTTCTCTCTGTTACTGTTATTAAATCCCTTCCTTTGGCAATGAGCGGCGTGTCGTCAGCGTACAAAATATTTCTTTTGGGAAAAATTATTCCCACTTTATTAATGTATAATAAAAATAAAAGTGGTCCCAAACACCACGCTTACTTTCAGCTACTTCCGAGTTTTCACAATTATAATGCATATACTGTCTTCTATTCGTCATATATTCATGGAAGAAATTCCACGTAATACCCCTAATTTCGTATTTTTTTAATTTTGAAAGAAGTATTCGGTGGTTAACCATATCAAAAGCCTTACTCAAGTCACAAAAACTCACTATTCATTTTTCATTTTCATAGGCCTCCATTATTTGTTTTCAATTCAGTAACATTTTAAAAATCAGAATTAAAAGCTTCAGAACAGTTAATTTTAGGGATATTACTCCATATGTTCGAAAACTAGTAAGCGAAAATTTGAATGAAAAATATTTTAATTTGGTTAAAATTATTATATATAGCATTTTCCATTCAAATCAAACCTTTTTCCATTTATATAATAAAACCTTTTTCCATTCAAATTTAATCTTTTAAAAATATTTTTTCACACACTAACAGATCAGGTTCGTTAATTTTTTTTTTGTTATTCATGGAATATGATAGATAGATTTTAGTGAAAACTCAGTTTCGAAAACCACTTACAGAAGTAAGAGAAAATAAGAAAAACAATATAGTTATCGTGAATAAATTTAAAAAATTTATTTATTTTAATTCTAGCAAATGTTTTTAGTAAAAAGAAAGGTTATTGCAGAAAGTTATTTGTGGGTAGTGGTAATGCAGGATAGTAGTTTGCTCAGGTCATCTCATTTACTTCTAAAGGTAAGGTACAGAGATATCTCCATCCCCATGGCAAGGGCTCCCCTGGGAAATCAGGACCTCTCTCTCACATACACCCAACTTCCTTCTTCCTTCGCTCTTACCCAGTTGGGCCAACATCTCCTGGTTAAACAACACAATCAACAAGTGACATGGGAACATGCTAATTCTGTTCAAGAAAGAAAAGATTGTTTCCAACTGTATTTCTAGTTTGGAGATCATAAAAAAGGAGATGGTTGTATTCCAACTATTTACCTGAACATTTCAACTTTTTTCAGGTTCTACATTGTGTGAGGATCCACCGATTTCAAATTTGCTAACAGAGATTTCCCAAATTTCAAAGTTACCGGCACAAATTTTGAACCAGTGGTCTTAAAATTATGCAAATGAAATAAAAACAAAATAAAAAATGTAAGGCGAAAACTCATAACGACTTTCTTTTAGAGTGCATCACTCAATTCTAAGTGAAAAATTAACATTAACCTTGGAATTGTTAAAAAATTATTCATTGCGTTTAATATACATATATGGGTGGAGGAACGTACATTACATACGTTTAATATACATATATGGGTGGTAGAACTTACATTACATACGTTTAATATACATATATGGGTGGTAGAACTTACATTACATAGAGAGCAAAAATTACAGTGCCGCAGTGAATCAATTCTCCTGGAAAACGTAACCCAAGTTTCTGGTCTCTGTATGTTCTGAAGAAAATCATGCAAAACTGAAAAAAGAAGAAGAAAACATTCATTAATACTGACTTTCGATTGACGGATTTTATATTTCTTGTTACCCACCCGGTGAACCAATTTTCTTCCAATTTGGAATTCTAAAAATACTGCTAGTGGTACCTTAATATTATATACGGTAAATAGCAGAATCAACATTGTACCGAAGAATGTAATTTACAGAAGAGCCTTAAGATTACTGCTAAAACCCTCAAAAACCTTTTTCCCGGACAGTATTTCAAATAAAAGTGACAAGAATTTATGTGTATACGTTGTCATATCGAAAATGTGACACGATAGTAATAGTTCCTCCTGCAGAGTAAATGAATATAAAAAGTGCGAAGAAACGTTCACACAAACTAGTTAAACTGACGACTTCCTTTATCTTGAAATGATTCAATTTATTTACTAATCCTTAATAGCTGTTAGAATCGTACAATTTATTAAAAGGCCACTTTAGACGAAAGTCCAAAGTAAAGACATCACATAGAGTGACCTAAAATCATTTAATCCTGAAAATGTTTCAAGTAAATCTCTAAATATGTGAAGTAAGAATCCGCAGTTGTTTAATAAAAACATTTGGAACCGTTTAGGAAGAAAACTGGAAGAAAAGCAATGAATTGAAAAAAGTCGGAGGAAAACTTTTTCTCGGTGATAGGTATTACAGTTTCTTATTATTCCTGAAAGATGATGTATTGTAATCGTACTTCATCTTGGAATGACTACAAATGGTTAATTAAATGAAAAGGTCCCGGGTTCGAGTCTAGCATGCTACTCTAGATTTTCTCTTTCTAGGAGCCTCTAAGCTCACTGACTGGTGAACAGTGTTGTCTGCAACGGGAGATCATTCCTTGGAGGCCGGCAGTGTACTGAGAAGGCTCCAGGTGCCAATGACCATAGATGTTGACGCGCCTTAAAAAAATAAATAAAAGCGTTTACAAATTTATTCACGTAGCTTAGAATTTTGTTTATTTAGATAAAAAAATGTGGTGTGAATACTCACACAACTTCCTCTTACTCTAATTAATACAATTTAATCAAGAAATATTCTTTAAAATTGCAATAGGACAATGTTTAGATCGGCTGGTCATAAAAATGGTGATGGGGATTTTAATTGTATACTTTATTGGTCTTATGTGGAGCGCTGTTTGTCAATATTCGAAAAGCTTATGCTAATTTAATTTTAAACTAACTAACAGATCTCTGATACCTCTATAAAATCAATTTTTCAGAAAAATGTTTCAAATAAAAGTGATACATTTCTGTCTATCCAGCAAGCATTTCCAGAAAATCAATTTAATCATCATTGAGAAAACTCCAAAATAGCTCAGAATCCTATTCTGTAAAATCGCAATTCCGGTAAACCGATTTTCTTCAAATTCAGAATTCTATTAATATTTGTAATGTGTATTAATTTAACCACGTGGGTGGTGAAACTGGGTATTATACTCTTACTGAAGTGGAAATCACGAAAAACTGAACTGAAAAAAAAACATTCCGCAAAGTCGCATTTCCGGTTGATAGATTTTGCTCGAAATCTTCGTTCTGATGTGGTGGACCTGCCTAAATGGAATATCATGTTTGAGTTTCCTGTTTTCTTTCGTTTTTGAGATATTCTGTTAAAACCCACACACAGTTCCATACAGACCATTTCTATAAACATTTTAGTCATATTTATGGTACATTAAAACATGTATTTTCGGTGAAAAGTCAATTTCGATTATACCTGCCTCGGTGGCAATACTTTCTCTTACTAGGGAGTAAGAGAAAGTATAGAGAATATAATATTCACAACCACCAGATAGCCCATAGATTAGTAAGCTTTGTAGCCATTATTGCATTGGTTTTACTATTAGGTAAATTAATATTGTTTGTTTAAAAATTATGTATGTATTATGTACTTATTTTTGTATTATATACTTATTACTTAAGTATTTGTGTGCATTGTGAATGAAATGATGAATTTTATTTATTTCTAATTCTTTATTTTATTTTATTATTTTTTGTATTCAGGGGCCTCAAAACTGCATTTCCCAATGAAAACTCGCACTCTAAGATACGTCATAACATATTTTATTTTTTCTAGTTAGAACATACTTTCTAAAATCTATGTCACAAATAGCAACAATTCCTCTCACGCATAAGTGAAGGCAGAAACTTTTTTTTTTTTAAATAACTACACTCAAAAGCAATACATTGTTTAGCGACAAATTTGATTAGCTGCTAGTTTTCATATTAATTTCACTAAATAAACACCTCTATCAAAGATCAATACTACTACATTAGACATAATGAGTTCCAAGTTTTCATTTGCCTCCATTTCACAATATATATATAGTAATTTATGGACTCAATAATGTAATTATAATAAATAACAAATACATTTTCTTATAGATGATAATTTAAATTATTCAAATAGAATTAACTAACTAGTAAAGGACAGTGTGCCACTCACACTTGTATAGTTTAACATGGCGTATGTAACAGCTTGATTAGATCATGACACTAATTAGTGCAACCTTAATTAGTATAGACTAGGTGTTGATAATGATGTTGGTATGGTGGTACAAGCAAAATTAATACATCACTAACATTGTGCAAATAATCTTGATTTAATTACGGAACTAATCACATTCAAGTTGATTTAGTAATTAATGTAAAAGTGAATGCGTTTAATTATATATATTTATTCATTTAGAATGTAATTTGTATGTGTTTATTTAGTGAAAAAGAAGGTAAAGTTTACAATTTATTGGTAAATAAACTAAAAATGGTCAATGTTGGAAATGTAAAAAATAATAAGAAGAAATAAAAAGAATGCCAAATATTTTAATTTAGAGAGAAATTTTTATTTTTATCAATTGATTTTATCGACCAAAAATAGCTTTATAAGTTTTCGGCTCCATCGATTTTCTTTAAACCTGTGAGTTTAATGTATTGATTACAAATTTATCACTTTCACTTCATTTTTTTTTTATAAAACATTATTTTAAAAGTGTTTGTGATTTGTGCTAAAATCTAAACTAAGAAGTTTTTCGGTATTGATTGCTATTTATTGCTGTTTATGTCTGCAGCATTATGGTCTAATTTTGGTGCCTGCATTGATTTGAACTAACAAGTAAAATAAAACTTTTTATTGGCAATAAAAGTTTAGTAAAAATTCCAAGTTTCAGAAAATATGCCAAGTTTCACACTATATTTTTTTGTCAATATAACTTTGATTAAATTGAATGAGACAAAATTATGAGTAACTAGGATACAAAAGTCTGACATTTATTAACAATACTTTTTGAATTTACCCAGTTACATATCATTTTAATAAGATTCCTAAGATTAAGAATTTAATTAAAGAAATTTCTCTAAAATTATTTTTTGAATACACATGTTCTTTTTTGTGTATAAAGAGTAGATAACTGATTCAATGGTAAACTATGTGGACATTGGCCCACAGGTATTACTTTATAATAGTAATAATAAATATTAAATGGTTGTTATTTTGTAAGGTATAAATTGGGAGTTATTAAAAAAAAAAAATCGTATGGTATAAAATCAAGGCCCAAAGCCTTATGAGCTTTCCACAATGAATTTTTTTTTAAACTAAATGTGGTATCTACTTCCATATCTGACCAACAGAGTTCAGCATAGAATAGCGAAGTTGTTATTACAACTGGAACCAGAAGAAATTCCATCGGAATAAACCACTTCTTTATCATCATCGTTCATTTCTTCGGAGAGATAAACAAATTATTCTTCTTTAGTCAAATTTTCTATCTTCTTTTTAATTAACTTTTCGATACATTACTTTGCTTCCTTACTTTATTATTTTCTGCTCCGATTTTCTTATTCTGCAGTTTTCTTTTCTTTACTCTTAAACATGTACAATTTATGTATCAAAAATTGTAAGGAAAAGTAACCTCCAAGGTTGCGACTAATTTGAATATGTTATATATTTTATTTTAGAGATATAAAGAGGATATTTTTGTATTACTCTCAAAGCCTTTTGTAACTTTTAAATTTTATGATTTTTACAATTAGGAACCTTTAGTAATGAGACTAATCTTTTCTGCAGTGAACTTTAGACTGGTCACTTTTTCTTCCTTTTACTTCCAATGGAGACTATTTGTAGTGACATAACTAACAATTTGTGATCAAAATAAACTTTATTTTTTTTTTAATATGATACAATGTCTAATCTTGAATTCAAAATAAACTTGAAAATAAAACAAAACATAAAAAACTAAGACATTAATAATTATGCAATATTTGGCCACAATAATTGAATTGCTGTTTTTAAATAATTGTTGTCTTTTTCCAATTTTTGTATTAAACAAATGGCCAATAGTTCACCATTTCAAGAGAAGAAGAATGAGTGTTAAAATGATGAAAACAATTCGTTTATCAGTCTCATGTAGCCACATGTCAATCATTTCTTATTAAAAAATAACTCCGTTACAAAATGTATGAATTGGCTCGAAATATGCACGTAATTCTACTAAATTAAAAAAAAAATGCTTGCTGTCAATCAGTATATTTGTTTTCCATAAATATGATATTTAATAAAAACAACTTTCTAAATTAAAAATGAACTTTCAGAACTCATATTTTTCAATTTTAAAATTTATATACGGGTTTTCAATGCAAAAGAAAGTCATTTCTTATGTAAACATATACCTATGGGGGTTTGAATATCTGTCATAATAGGAATTTTACAAAAAAAAATGACATCGATTTTTTTTCAGTATTGTCTATATTTATAAATAAAATAAAAAATAGGAAATACATGTTTTCAGGCGGGTTTGAGAGGTATCAGAGATATTTTCCGTGATAGCCTGATTCTTTTTGTGGTCATCGATCGGTTTCGAGCGTTCGCCCATCATCAGGATGCTTTGTCAAACAGTGTGATACTGATGATGGGCGAACGCCCGAAACCGGTCAATTACCACAAAAAGAAGCAGGCTATCACGGAAAATATCTCTGATGCTTTCCAACTCTGCGGAACCAATCACAACAGATTTGAGAGGTTTTTAAGGAAATGGTCTATCTTTGGCAATGTCTTTGTTCGCATGTGTATATGAATGTGTGTTTGAAAAACTAAAAACAAAATAGCTCCAAATCGAAGAATCGTAGCAATGTATTTAACATTCACTATAATATTATATACATTGATTGTAAAATTGTACATTGCATGGAAATGGCACTTTAGAGGGAAGCTTAACGTCATAATTCTGCCAGAACTCCCACAAAAAACAATTTTTCTGAATAAACTATATCAAATAAAAATATAGGCATTTTTGTGTGTGTAATTAGTATACGAACTTTAGAGCAAATCATTAGAGCTATTTTCGACAAAACTGCGAGAAATTAGGAAAAAAAAATTGGGTAAGTTCTCCCCCGATTGATGGATTTTAACCAAAATTTTCGCGTCAGATGTGACGGGGTACTAAATGGAATATCAAGTTTGTCTTTGTGCGATTTGTACTTTCTCTAGGTAAGTGGAAGCATTGTAATCGTGCCAAGTTATCTATCTCGATTTATCACTGGAAATACACATTTTGTTGGTCCCCTGAGTACGAAAAGGTGGTTTTTAGAAAATGATTTGGGTATGTATGTCAATAGCATAGCTCAAAAAACGAATAATCGCACAATCCGAAGACAATCCGTTTATGTAACACACCATGGAATCCGACAGTAAGTTATCTGCCAAAATTCCTCAACCTCTTTACTGACTGGATTTTTCACTTTTTTGCGATTTTCTATAAACTAAGCATAATGTTCTATTCTTAGGTTTAATCTTATAGAAATGTGCAATTAGTTATTAAACTTTGCTTTTATTACCAGTCTCAGCTCAATATATACTTCGTAACATACCATCACGTAACCTTCCTACTCTGTAACCTCCTCATGACCATCTTCTTAAGCGACCCCTACACGGTCAATAATATTGACAATATTAGCATACAACCATCAATCCTCGTGCTAACCAGTCTCAATACTTCACTACCTTACACGATCAATATTATTGGCAATACTTTTGTCAATAAGTTTGCTCAGTACTTACTGCTTCTGCCAGTAGGAGAGTGTATCTACGTGTTTTACTCGGTTATTTGCTGGTTTTTCCCTTCCAAATTATCTATGAATAATCGTACAAAAGCTTGCTTAGCTATTATTTTGGCGCTTGGCACTACTCGTCAAGTGAAACGCAAACGCTAGAATGGTTGAAGAAGAGAGATGAATATTCTCATTTAGTACTTTTGAAGGAAATCAGCCTCTGCGATGTTAAAGTTTTCAAGAAAAGCTAAAGGCTTGGAAAAGATATATTTCAATGGTAGTGAATTTATTCAAAATATAAATATTTTTACAGATAGTCAAATAGCAATAGACAAAATAAGAAACAACATAATACGCTCTCCAGTAATAGAAGACATTCACTCAAGTAGACGAAAAAGGCCAGATACCTAACGTAGAGTGGATCAAAGCACACGCAGGACATATAAAGAATGAAGAAGTAGATCATCTAACAAAACGAGAGGTGCAAGATTCAAGTCTGGAATATTCCTACACTAAGTATCTAAAAACCTACTTTATATATTTGGATGAACCTACTTTAGCAAACTGTTACAGATGGTTGAACCATTTTTGAAAAGATTTTTGAGAGAAAGTATAAGTGTTAGGAAAAGATTAGCCGTAACCCTTTTCAATTCAAACTTTAGTTAAAAATAAAACTTTAATAGACACCTCAATGTCATAGTCACATTTCTTCCATCTCTAATAGGATTCGAACCAACAAGTGTGAGTATACAGAATCATTTAGTTGAACTGAACTCTCTACACAAACTTGGTGAATTCGCTCTGACAATGGATGAATATCCGAAACCGGTCAGGAATAAATCTAATATGCATGCTACGACGGATAAAATATTGGATGAATCCTATTAGTTGTTTCTTAAAAAATGGGATTTTCAAATTTTATAAAATAGGTTAAAATTTGTTGAAAAAAATCAATTTACATTTTATCATCTTCTGTATATTTCTCTTCTAACTTTATGAATTCAACGGTCACAATATTGTTATTAATAGTAATAAAATTTCATGTATTATATCTTTATGGAGCATGTAGAATTATTTAATAACTCTCTCATGGTAGGGATACTGTCAAGGGGGAAAAAAAATGTCATCAACACTCATCCTAGAAAGTTTTGAAACAGTGAGGTCAATAAGTGGCTCGCTGTTAGGACGTTCCTTTAGTCTTGTGGAGGCGTCACAGATGGAGGAGTGTATTGACGTGGAGAAGTACTGTATGTAAAGTTCGACAATGATGGGGAATGCTGTGAAGGAATTGAGCTTTTTAGACTCTCCTGTTCCACATTGATTTGAACCGAATTGCGATTCAGAGTACCCAAGCTTGCCTCATAAAGGATGTCATTTACTGCTTTCTCTGCGAAAGCTCGTTGTCTCTGTTCCAGTGTCAGCAATTTTTCTCCCCAAGCTTTTGCAATGGACGGAATGTTGGTATCATGGTTGGATGAGCTCTCAAGAAGGGAACATGCTTTTTTCAAATAAATTTTGCTTCGACTGTGGACCTACCGATATAAATCTTTTTGTTTTTTAGTTAGAGGTGATTGAGGGGAAATCATGGAAGATGTTGATGCTATAACAGAAGTCTGTGGAACGCGGTCAGCTATTTCTTAACTCTCCCAACTATCCTCTTGCTGCTCCAATTCCTGAAATAACGTTTTACAATTAAGTACCCCTTATGGTAGCAATATTTTGTTTAGTTACGCATGTAATTATTAAATTGTTTAATTATTTAGTTTAGTTAGTTAGTTTAAATTGTTTAGTTGTTGTTGTAATTATTAAATTAATTGTTTAGTTACGCATGTAATTATTAAATTTGTTTCAGTTTCCATTGACTACAGAAGAGTGGGGTGAAGCTCACGAATTCGGAATGCGACATCAATTTTGGAATACTCTTGGCTCATTGGATGGGAAACATATAGCTATCACGAAACCAGACAACTCAGGCTCCTTGTATTACGTATAATTACAAGGGATTTTTCAGGATCGTACTTCTGGCTCTAGTTAATGCGAAGAAGGAATTTATAATGGTAGATGTTGGAATGAACGGTCGAATTTCGGTTGGAGGAGTGATGTTCTACTCCAAATTCGGAGAATTGTTCCAGGTAGGAAAACTGAATTTACCCCCACCTGCACCACTGCCGACTACAATCGATCTTTTCCCATATGTATTTGTTGCTGATGAGGCATTTGCATCACATAACAATTTATTGAAACCCTACTCTCAAAGATTACTGAATGCACCTCGACAAAAATTCAATGAAAGCTTGTCATTATTCTAACAATGAAGGAAATACTGAAAATCTCGTTTAATGTTGAATAATTCTTTTAAAACTGTATACTATGTTTTCAATTTTTTGAAATACAGTAACATTAATACTGGTTCCGAATTTCTTTGTAACCTGTTTCCTACAACATATTAGGGAAATCATGTAGAAGATAGTGGGCATAGATGTGTTATAGGTAATAATAGAACCTCACTGAAAAGGCTTAACTAAAAGTAGGAGGCTACGACTGGGCTACAATTGAGTCCCTGTGTGTGCAAAGGGATTTCACGGATTTTGAAACGTAAATGGTCAATTTTTGATGTAGCTTGTAAAAATTGTTTGCACTATTCAGTAAATATATTTAAATAAAAACAAGAATGATACATTTTAAAAATGTTTATACAATAATGAAACTCACTTGATCCACTGCTGCTTCTGTCATCTGCTGCTGTACTGGTTTCTCAAACCTCTCCAGAAATGACAGAGCAAAAAACACCCATGAGGAGAGTGTGTACATTTTGTCTGCGCTCTTTCCCGACCTCTTTGATGCGGCAATCTTCTTCAGTTCTTTTCTGTAATTTGACCGAAGACTGTTTATTTTTTCCCTTACATCTTCCCTTTTGTTGGCCCCTGGTTTTATTCGCATTAAATACGGTCAAGAGCTGAATTTCTTGATGTTGGTCGGATTCCACAGTTCTGAAGATAGTTCGTATTGCTTTATGAAATTCCGAAGAGCTTATCGTTCCTCATCACGGGAACGGGGTGAGCCAACAGTATCTCCATCACTGTTAATTTCAAAATCTTCAGTGAACAGGTTGGTCATTTTCACAAATTCTTCTTCAAGGGATCGTGTCTTGAATTGAACTGTAATGAAGGGACTATTTAATTGATTATATGAAATGTATGTTAATCAGCAAAATAAGATTAAAAAAATTGCAATCACCTTTTAATGTATGATTGAAGTTTTATTTTAATACAAAAATCTTTCCAAAGTACTTTTGTAAGTTATTGTTTCAATGTTATTGTACTGTTGTTAACGTTAGTTTCAAAGTTGTATAAAACTATTGAACTGAGTATTGATGGAATATTGGCGCCGCCCCTACACGTCAATATTATTGTCAATATCCCCTCCAATTTTCAGTATTGATACACGAAAATCAGAAAATCCGGATTTTCATCAATACTCTGTCAATACAATTTTTTTCATCTTACACAGTCAATATTATTGACAATACCTTAGCATCAATAGTAGGGTCTGCTTTATACATGCATACCATATAACTCAATAACTACTACCCCCATAAAGAGCTACAACTTCTATTTGAAACATTCTCTGGGAAAAGTCATTTAAGTAGTTTGTCAGGAAAAGAGAGGGAGTTATGTTTTCCAAAAAAAAAGGGCTAATTGATCTATTATAGGATACCTTCATCTAAATAATATTAATTAGAATTAAATGTCTTGCCAAAATTCTGAGTTTGAAAACTCAGGAGTGCATACCTATTTACTGAAGTTTTGTTCAGTTTTCTGCGATTTCCCCATAATAACACGAATGAATTTCATTAAATTTATTATACTGTCAATAAATAAGAGACGTATCCCTTTTATTTGAAACTTTTTTCTAAAAAAAAGTTCAATTAACGGGATTTCGGGTGACAGATAAGGTTAAGCTTTCTTCAAAAAATTGGTTGTATTAAGTTTTGATTCTTACATGATAATATAACATTGAAGAAACTAAACATCTAGTAAGAGAATTTCTCAGTTATAACTACAGTGGATAAAAAAAGTATTGGCACACTTAGATTTTTATAGGTTACAAAAAGAAAGGACCAGATATAGTTTTTTTTTTATTAAACTAATATTTTTAATTTAATAATATACACATTATACAAAAGAACAAAAAATCCAAAAGAAAATTATGACGTAAAGTAACAAAAAAGTCACTTTCTGTTGAGTCAAAAAATATTGGCAGTCTGTATTTTATACATAAGTATATTCTCTGTTAAAAATGATATGTAATTACCTCTTTAATATTTTGCCATCATGCCCTTAGCATCAATTATGGTCTGAAGTCTTCTTGGCATTGACGATATTAGGTTTTTGGTTATCTCATGACACATCCAATAGATTAATCTTGACAATTTCTTGATGTTATTTTACTTTTTTTAACTCTCAAGTCCAACAAATACCAGAGATGTTCAATGGGATTAATATCCGGAGACTGTGGTTTTAAGTTTTCTTAGAACATTATACAGCATCCACAGCTTGGTTTTATTGGTGGTGTGCTTTGGGTCGTTGTCTTGTTGGAATATGAATGATTCCTCACTTCCCAACTTTTCAGCACTGCTCTAAAAATTATGAAGCAATATATTCACATACATATCAGCATTCATAATACCATTAATGAAAGCCAAATTTCCAACGCCATTCCAAGACATGCAGCCTCAAACCAGCACACTCCCACCTCCATGTTTCACGGTTGGCCTGACATGTTGCACTTTAAATTCTGTGTTGGGTTTTCTCCAAACATATTTTCTATCATTTGAACCAAAAATGTTGTACTTACTTTCATTTGAAAAAATAACATTTTTCCAAAATTCCAATGGTTCATTTACTTATGTATTTGTAAACTCGAGCCGTTTTTTCCTGTTGACCTCATTAATCAAAGGTTTTTTTTCTTTATACTCTTCCATAGTAATTAAAATTATGTATCAGTCTGCACATAGAACGATGTGTTAGAACTTGTTGCGATCTCTGAAGCAATCGTGGAGGCAGAACTGGTGGGGTTTTCTTTGACCATTTTGTGTATGCGCCTCTTTTCTCTTTCAGAAAACTTTTTTGGTAACATGAACGGCGTTTATTCAGAATAAAACCGGTTTGTTTGAATTTATTTACAATATTTCTAACAGTGCTGAAGCTCATTTTCAATTTATTGCTATCTCACGGTAAACTAAATTGCACACAATGTTCTTCAGTTTTTGCCATTTTTAACATTACAGAACTGATCAGAAAGAAATCTATACTCATTCTATTCATTATTGTTTATATTTAAATATTTAAGACTTAAAGTATTAACTCTATTGGGAATGTTTTTAAACGTAAGTAAACAAAGTACAGATGTGCCATACTTATTTGACCTTTGTACCTCACAAGTTTTTGTTTTATTTATGTTGTATACAAAATGTCTCCAATCAAATGCCATCAAAATGTAATACTCTAAGAGCACTTTATTAATAAATTTCATTATTTAAAATAATCCATAACAGTTAAGATATTTAATAAAAATGTGGGGTGTGTCAATACTTTTTTGATCCACTGTATGTGAATTGTAGTAAGAGAGACATATGAGTGTTTCACACCAGCTTTGTTTGTTTTGTTTTTGATGTACTGACGCTGAAACTTTGATTTCGAAAATTTGATTCGATCGCAATATTAATTCCTCTTAGAAGAAAATAAAAATTTATCGCCATGATTAACAAATTAGCTGTTTAATTTCTTTATTTATTAATAAAATTTAGCCTAAGTAAAATATTAAATATGAAGGAGTATTTTGTTTAATAATAACTGTGTGATATATACAGTCATTTCAACGTGTTAGTTGTTACATACATATGTGTATAATAATGTAGATATGTAGACATATATAGATGTGGCAAACATAACCCTCTGTATTAATGCAGTCTGTTTCATGGCTGACACCGCATTATGATAATTCTCTCCATTTTGTGTGAAGCTGGTAGTGACTGGGAACACTAGGTCAAAGGTTGCTTTGCAAGGGTGAACCAGAAAGCCCATTCCTCTCTCCCCACCTCATCACAGCTAACCAATCTCGTATACACTTCACGTTCATCAGATTTAATCTATTTGTCTGCGTGGTGTATTTCACAGTAAGTTAATCATATAGATAAATCATTCATTATATTTTACCACAAATCTAAAACGAAACAGCATTCCATATTTGTAAAATCCTTTATTGAATATGTTTTAATTTTCTCTTACTTATGTAAGAGGAATTTATTGTGATATCAAATTTTTTAAATTGAGTTTTACCGGAAATAAAACTACTGAAGTTGCTTAAGTCTGAATAAATGAATGCTTATAACGAATGGTATTTGTGTGTATGAATAAATACAAAATACCTCATAGTTGATATTACATTTGGGTATCACATCACAAAGACTTCTGATTTTTTTCTTCAATTTTTTGCAGTTTTCTTGAAAAAACGGCTCTTATGATTTTCTTTAATTTTGCAAACTGGATTATTCGAAGAAAAGAAAAAGTAAATACTGAAATAAAGACAAAATGTTTCATTCTAACCAGGGAGAGCGTGGTAAGGTCGAGATTACGCAAATTGGGTGTAGAATTGCGTATACATATATTTTATATCGCGCTGAAGCGCACATACATCTTGGTGTTTGTATGTATGTATTAAGAGCATTATCCAAAAGCGAAAAAACGCATGAAATTCAAACCTGACATTTCGCTTAGATATTACGACTGGAAGTATCTGGCAAACTTCCTCATCCAGAAATAGTTCAATTTACTAAATAGCTTATTTTTTCATGTTTCTTGCGATTTTCTCGGAAATGAGAAAAAAGAAACCCAGATTTTTTTTTTTTATGTTTTACGCGAATTTTCCCGAAAACGATACCACAGTGTTTCATTAAATTTAGTGTACTAATTAATTATTCAATAACGTCTCACTCATTTTTGATTTTAGGGGTGGTACCAGGGAAAAGGTAGGTTAGACTTCCCTCTATAGTGTCATTTCAATATAGGTAAGGCAAGCTGTACAACTAAAAATTTAATAAAAACAAAAATTTGTCAATTAGAACCATAAGAATTGCAAAAATCGTAATTACACCAGATTTTACTTTCTCTATAGAGAACTTATTGCAATCGTGTCAAATTTTCGATATCGTGTTTTCACCGGAAATACCCGTTTTAAGATCCCCTGAGTCGAAAAAAAATGGTTTTTAGAAAAGAGTATGAGTGAGGGTATGTATGTGAACAGCTCAAAAATGAAAAGTCGCAGAAAGTTCACACTTGATCATTCGATATACTTGGGTTCCGTGCGTTATACCATGGGATCCGGGCTGGAACTTAACTGTTAAAATTCCTGAACCGGAAATATCATTTTCTACAAAGATTTTTCATTTTTTCTTTTTTTTTGCTTCAATTTTCTCAACTAGTTTCTCAAACTACTTCTCAAAAACTATTTAAAAAAATAATTTTTATTAACTACACGTAGCCGAGTAGGGTGGATAACCACTTTTAGTGGAGAAATCCTAAAAAAAAATAATAAGTAACTTTTATTTTAAACATTTCTCGGGAAAAATTCATTTGAGGGAGCTTTTGGGGAGGGGTTTTCCTTAAATGGTATTTAAATTTATTATATAATTGTCACGGGTTGGATTTCTTCAAACTTCAAATACTAAGTCCTAGCACTTTTGCTTGTATTATTTCTTCATAGACATAGATTTTGTGGGGCGTTCTAGAGGAACTGCAACATTAACCTTTCCTCTGAGGGTCATAATTTATGGTTTTCTACCATAAATATTAAGGTATATTAACAACATTCTAAAATTTCAAATTTGAAGAAAACGGCCATCTCGAAGTGCAAGTTACAAATAGATATCTGAAACTCTCAAAGAGATATCCAAAAGTTTTTTGGAATTTTCTCGAAAAGGGCTCCCATCAATTTTCTTTAAGCTTGGAATGTTTAGTCTCACTTTTAACTGAAACATTTTCCAGAAAAAATTAAACTGCTAAGAGGTTAAGGCAGCAGGCGCCGCTATACAACATCATATTAAGGTAACAAGTGTAATCTTTCAGCTTTATTTATATGTAAGCTAAGCCCACTAAATATTTAGTACATATTGCGTTTAAAGAAAATTTGTTAATTATAACTGTAATAATTGCAGCAAAAGAATACTTTTTTTCTTAAAGTAGGCTGGCTAACTTTCGCTTTTATAGGTTTTTTTCCAACAAAAACGTAGACTTTCCTCTTAGGCGCTATTTCAGTATGTACTGCGTTTCCAATATATATGAAGGACAACTAACTAGGTTCCACAAATTCCAAGTAAAAAAAAAAAATTTGTCAATTCGAAGTTAAGAAATGAAGTCAGAAGTTTTACATCACATTTTGTATATTTACTTTACATCTTGTGTTAAACCAACATTTTATTGTATGATTAAAGTTTTACAATGTTATAAATGAATTAATTTTATTCTGATACTCACAGCTGTAGTAGAACACTGCATCAACTGTAAAAGTGTAAACATCGTCAAACTGAAGTAAGTAACAGTTTATCCGCTAGGATTCGTATCAGTCTTCAATAAAACCCTTGATGTTGACTGTGCCATTATACTGCTTATTTATGTTTAATGAAGAAACAAGCAATTTAAAACCGTTGAAGCTATAAACACTTAATTAGTTCATTTCTCTATTTAGTATTTGTTAATGTCAATATCATCTAATTTGCCATTTGATAAGTACGTGAAAGGAAAGTAAAAAAGATAAAAAAAAACTTCGAAGGCTATCTGTCATGACAGTTGCAACATGAGTAGACTAAGTTTTTACGTTTTTCAACACCCGAAGAAACCCCCTTTTTTACTAGAAAAATATTTTACCAATGCTACTTGGAAGTGACATATTTTCAGAATTTAGTTTAAAGTTGTCCAATACGTTAAGCTTGCAGAAAATAATTGTTGCATACTAAACTGGTTTTTACATTGGCCATAGAATTTCATTACATTTTTTACATTTACTTGGAATTACATTTTTTTACATTGGTTCGAATTATTTGAAATGGACGATTATCTTACGAGGAAGTAGAATTCCAGTTATTGTTAAGAATAGTTTTATAGCTTATCTATAAGGACAACCTGGAATTGGAATGAAGAACAATTATGCGATAAAGAACCCGAAAAGATGTAAGTTCCTGCTTTAGGAACCAGTGAAAAGAAGAGAAGTTCTAAATCGGCCCGAATGGTGATCGCGAAAATTTTAAACATCCTTTACATTCGGAAGAAAATTCGCGCAATAGCCATCACTGATTTAGCAGGTAAATAATAAAGGAATAATGAAAACAATTATATACTAATGAAAAATAGAAAAAAAAAATTATTCTAAGCGTAGCCAATCTGAGACTTAAGTCTTATTCTTCAACTGCAAATATGGGCGAGTTTATATCTATTTTATTTCTCAAATTCCAAAATTCGTCGTACATCATGTTTATTAGGGGAATTATAATCCACAACTGTGTAAAAAGAGGTGGGCAAACTTGTTTATCAAGGGCACATCCAGATATCTATAAATTAGGTGCATAAGCTTCGAGAAGATTAAGAAATATTCAGTAAATATAAGGTAGCCTATGTTTGCAGCTGAAAGACTGGATACTACTTAAATAATCCCTAGTGGAAGTTCATCGGTTATGAAAGTATATTTTACTTCTTCATAAATTATTTTAGTAATCGATTGTTTTTCATCAACAAGTCTCAAAATAAATCGTAAGTGAAAATATTAATACAAGCGTTGCAATATATTATTTTAATTAAGTGATGGACGTACAATCTAAATTACATTTCATAAATATTGTATGGTAACACGGATATCTTGTAACATTTCAATATATGCAGCATAGGATGCAACAGGTGAAAACAATTTTTATTTATTTTTCATTCGTTTTAATCAAGTTGGATAAATTAAATGAAAAAATATATACTGTATGATTTTCCTCTTCTCTTGACAAAATGAAAGTATTGCGAAATTACTGGCATTTAAATATCTATTATCTAGGTCTCAGTTTGGCTACATCTAGACTAAATATCTTTCTAGTTTTTATTTGTATTTTTTGCTATAATTATATTCATAATTCTTGTAGTTATCTCTGCGAATACTACTGCTGCAGTAATAATTAATTATGCATTATTTGTTCGCAAAGGAGTCATACTTCCTTGATGAACTGCCGCGTTTGGATGTGCTTTGCATAAAGGTGCCTCATTAAAAAGGGCATATGTGGCCATGATAATTAATAGTAAATTTTTGTGAAAATAAACAGAAAATAATAAAGTTTATAAGTAAAAGAAAATATTTATATTTCTGAATTATAGGGACTCACTCCGATTTAATATATTAAATATGAGGGGATTACTTTTGACTTTCTGTTTCTGCTTAGAGAAAGTACTTCGTATACTATTTACACACATAAATGCCTATCACTTTTATCTGAAACATTTATCTAGGGAAATTGATTTTAGAGATATTCTAGGAAACAGCAATATTAACTTACCTCTAAAGTAAGACTTCAGGACAACGTCTGGGTTTAGACAGTTTCAATTAGTTGGATAAATTAAATGAAAAAATACTATATCTAAATCATACAATACTATATCTATATAATATAGATACAGTATTGTAAAGGCATTGTTCAAATTCCAAATTTGAAGAAAATCAGTTATTAAAAGTGTGACTATATAGAATAGATTTTTCAATTATTTGGAGTTTTTGGAAAACAGCTTCTATTATTTTCTTTAAACTTAGATTGCAAACTGGGCAGATATGAACCTATCACTTTTATTTGAATTATTTTTTCCGAAAAAATTGATATTTAAGAGTATTGTAAGGAATCTGCAACATTACATTTCAAATGTTAAGATGATTTTTTTTTTCGGTTTATTTAAGGCGCGCCCAATATCTGTGATTGGCACCCGGAGCCTTTTCATTTTACTGTCGGCCTTCGGACAGTGTTCTCTCGTTAGATTAGATTCTATAGCCGTTTGCCATCAATGCTAGGCCCACAGCCCCTATGGGTCTATTGAGACACTCAAAGTTAGAGTGCCCTCTCCAAACCTGTCTGTTTAATTAGACTTTGGATTCTCGACGGAAATTTCTGGATGATCACCCACCAGTTAAAGTAACCTTTCAAGATCTGTTTGCTTTATTAGACTAAGGAGTCTTAAGTGAGATTCTTGGATGAAGCTTGCAAGCGCCAGTTTCTTCTCTCCAAAAAAGAGAAATCCCAACACACACAAGCCCTTCACACTGACACAGTACGTGCAATGCTGATCCTTTTTCTTCCTCACAAAATCTACAGAGGCAACCCGATGTTAGGCTCATGTGATTATTGTTTGTTCATTAGATTTTTAAGATCCAAACAAATACGGAACTATTTGCTTTAAAAAAATAAATTCTGTTAACAGATTTTAACGCAATTAATTTTTGATCGCAATTAAAAATTAATGATCGTCGTCTTTTATGAAATAATCACTGAACTTTTTTTTTTTTTTTAATGTAACAGCTGAGGTCATTGGCGCACGAAGCTTTCTCAGTGCTTTACCATCCTTCAAGCAGTGTTTTCTCGTTACAGCAACCTGCCCAACACCGGATAGTGAGCTGAAGTGGGGTCCTAGAGTGTGGAAATCTAAAGGGAATCCGGGCAGCGTTACGAAACTCAGTGCTATACCACTGACCTAATCTCGCCTCTTAGATTAGACTAGCTATTAAGTCTAGATCGGTTTCGATCTATTGTGGCACAAACAGGTTACAATACTCACTCCAGTCCAGAGACTTTTGGATGAAGCTTGCAGGCAACAGTTTCTCCTCTGCAAAGACAGAAATCTCAGCCACCCCTAGTCTTTCACACTGTCACAGTACGTGCAATGCTGTTTCTTCTTCTTCCTCTACAAACTAGACAGGCTATCCGTTCTTAGGGCCCATGCGATGCACATGTTTGTTAAGTCTATGGTGGTCATTAAGGAGGTCCACAGACATCCTATGGCCGCACGGCATTGTAGGTGTAATCTGCAAAAAGCCTGGGCGAGTACCTTTTAATAAACTTTTTCGCCCGTCTCTGGCCTGAGGTTTTAACCCACCATTCTTGTGGTCGAACATGCACCCATTCTTTGATGGCTGCACTCTTGAGGCACTTTGCAATTGTCGCAGAAAGATTCAAGGCCAATGATAATTCCAATAGAACTCTCGCGGGCAAGGCGAATGTGTTCTCTCGTTATAGAAACATTGCCCATCATCGGACAGTGATGAACTGTAGAGGCTCCTGGAAGAGAAAATCTAAGGGTAGCATTGGACTCGAAACCGGGACCTCCGCATGGGAGTCCAGCTTGCTACCACTGAGGTAATTCCTAAAATCTGAGTTTGTGATATGCTTTGGCGTTATCTTTTGGATTACAATGTAAACACATTCAATTTTCAACCAATGCCTTACCAGAACCAATATCTTATTTTGAAGTTTCAAAGAAAATATGGCGCTTCTATAATTGTATTAACTCCAGTGGGAGTTTGTGAGGGTCCATGTGAGTTTAATGATGTTTTCATGCTCAGACTTCCTGGAAGGAAAGCCAATTCTCATACTTATGAGCGGTGGTGTTTGTTTACACCGTTACCGGTATTCAATCCTAAATCCGCAATTAGTGAGTGTGTAATCTTGATTTGTGAGTTTCTACTTTAAAAAAAACATTGCTTTTGTTGAGATTACTGTTAAATTATTCTCTTTACGATTTATCTTTTTTATTGCTTTATTTCATGTTTTACTGTTTGAGCTCGTTGTTTTATTTTAAAATGACAATCTTACATTTTGTCTTTATTCTCTTGTTAGATACATTGCCGAGGATACGTTGTTCTATTCCACCAATTGTAGTCCTTAATTTGAACTCCTACAAAAGCAGTTTATAAACGTTCCTTTTGTTTCTAAAACCTTTCCCCTGGTTTTCGGCTAAAGGGTCCAAAACCAGGTCTCATGAGGTTAAAACAAAAGTGAACTCAACTCACTAACTACAACCGTAATTAAAGCTTTTACATAATTAATAAATGGTTTTATATGTACCTTCTCACTGTTGGAGCTCTCAACCAACCATCGCGCCGGGATAAAGGGGGTTATGACGGAAGCAAAAAATGATACAAACGCATTACAAAGTTTTTGCTATGGTTTATGTCTGTGTTGGAAGAGAGTTTAGCATGGATAGATATAGCATGAGAGAGGTATATGTGGCAGGTGGCGAGGAGGGGTGGACGAACAGTAGTGGAGATAATGGGATAGAATGGGAAGTATAGTCCGGTCTCCATCTGTCACACACTTGTAATACATATTTGATAGTTATATATACAGGGGAAGTAAGGTTCTGTAAACAACTAGGGCTGTCCGTACACTGCTTTAGCGCTGTACCACTGTTCGGCACCAGTTGGCCGTGTGCTTACTCTACACAAACATACTAGTGCACTTGTTGAAGGGCACAAGACTTACTACTACTACTACTACTCTTTCTCTCTCTCTCTCTATATATATATATATATATAAAACTACAAATAATAGGCACTCCCCTTTTATTCTGTTTGTAGGCCTCAGGCTCAATATACTCAGGCCGTTCAGTTTACTTCGACCTCACGTTCTTTAGTCAGCTTCCTTGGATCTTAGAGAGCACTCCATTAGTGTCCACAGTTCATTATCTAATTATTAAGTAAAGGTTACAAATCAGCTTTTTTCTAAGAGTGAATAATTTATTTTTTTCTTGTCATTTCATTGAAGAATCAAAATTATCCCTAAGTAATTGCTAACAATCGTTTATATTTCTTATATAAATTATAAATAATTTACTTTTTTTTTTGATAATTTTTAAATCTGAATATGAAATATATTTTAAACAAAATCAGAATAGAGTATCATAAATATATTTGACGTGTTTGGGTTTAGCGAATCCAAAGGCAAACTCCAACAAACCACCATACGCATCTACTCACTAATAATTACACATTTGTAAATATTACAGACGACTACATTTCAGGTAAAACTTAACATCTAGGGGAGCCAATTAGATCTAGCAGATCGTAATGGAATTGTTTTTGCAGCCACTCAAGACAGTATGAAAGTTGTGGTAAACCAATTTTTAACTTTTAACCAGCATAACAAACTGAAATTAATCAGTCTGGCACAAATATTTATATATATCAAAAATGTTATTTTACTAATCAGAATCATTGGGAGTTTCTGAAAGTATTGAACTCAATTTCTTTCTTTTTTTTTTAATACAAAAAAAAAAAGGTATAACTTTCTTTAGAACAATCTACAGAACTAGAGTCAAAGGATCAGGTCGTCTTAGAGATTCCATTGCCTCTGTATTATGCAGTTCTAAAAAATATTGGTAACTAAGGTCAAGTGTGGACTGACGAGCTAGGAAATTTCTGTCCATAAGGGCAGCCAAGCAAGAGTGATGACTTCTTGAACTTGATGATGAACTTTTTTTGGCTGCAAACTGATTAATGCGTAATTGTGTGTGATTTGAAATGTCAAACTGATTGCTTATTTCAAACTGACTATTTGCCCCCTTCATATACAAATCTTTCTTTTCTGCGGATTTGGGGGTTACTTGTTGGTTAGAGTATTAAACTTGCTAGAGGCGTTATAATGAAATAGTATATAGGACGTGCCTTGTCAATGACGCAGTGAAGTCTTTCTGTCCAGCAATTATACACATTTCCAATACGATAATTCTTCGTTTTCTGCCATATAGGAGTGTGGTTCAGGACACTGTTTTGTTACTTTACTTTTTCGTCCTAAATCCTTAACAATTTTTACAAATTCACTCTTTTTTTTCCAGAACTCTCTTATATTTACGTTTTGTTTTTCTTGATTACTATATGTTTACCAAAAAATTATTTTATACATTACTAAGAATTCTTTAAAAAACACAGATAACAAAGAATGAATGTAGACTGTATTGTGATAACTTTACAATAAAGCCATTTTGTGCAGATTTAATCACAAATGATTTAAAATTGCGTGTATACATAGTATGTATTGTGTTTTAGCAAAGTTTTGAATGACAGTGTAACTTGGGTGGGTTTTGGGTGAAGTCTTAAGTTGTTAAAGATGTATTTAAATATGAATATCACTCCGTCACAATTGTTTACTATTGTGTTTGTTGTAAGTTTTTTAACTGTTCCCGAATAGTTAGGTCTTCATGCATGTTAAAGATTTATTTTTACCATTCTTACTTATTTCATATTCTAATTACAATTTATTCATGTTGCTGTTTTTACAATAAATTCAGATTTCTTTTTTTTTGACAACTTCTTATAATTCAAGTGAATAGTAATAAAGGAAGAAACAAAAAGAGAAGGGATTAGGTAGATAAAAGAGTCTAGCATAGTGACGAAGTTCAGTTTTGTTAAGGTGAGATTTCACATGCAGAAATGGTATGCAATAAACTAACACTTTGATTTATTATACAGAATATAGGTTCAATTAGTTTTTACCTACGTTATTCTTTCCAATAAAACGGTTTTTATGGTGCGTGCCTGTAGTACGTGTAGAAACTTATCTTTAACTGTTTACATTCAAGAGAGTCAAATATTAATTCTGGACCGTGATAGATACTATTTTTCCCAATTCAAGAGGATATGTTGAAGAACATAATGTGGCCTAGTATTTTTCCATATATCAGCAATTCTTTTAATTGCTTTAGACGAGAATTTTTATTAATCTGCAAAACTCAAAGAAAAAGTTGCTTGCAAACATCGCGCAGGAAAAATATTGTTGCTTTCTACAAATACAAATTGAATAAATCAGATTAAAACAAAACAATACCTTCACACTCTGTTCGGGCTACTTTGTTTAATAATGTATAATAAATGTAATATGATCTAAGAAAAAAGCCAACAGATGCAAAGATAGAAGGAACACTGTTTTCATCATATAAAACAATTCTAACTAAGAAGTAATTATCGATTGAAAGTAAATATTCATATTGAATTCTTGGGGTAATGGTCCTACAAAGTCAGTGATATTTCCGATGAAAACTTGATATCGAAAATTTGGCACGATTTCTATACTTCCTACTTACTAGAAGTAAGAGAAAGTAAAAATAGGAGCTGTAGTAAGAAATTAAAATGTTGAAAATAGTGGCCATCTTAGGTCGATGCTGGTGGAAGAGGAAGGTTATAAAGAGCGAACTGAAGGTGAAAGAAAACCTCTTCATATCCTCCTCTAAACATGTTTCATCAGGTAATCTGAGAAAGAGGTATCCAGATGGCATAGATAAATAATAAGAAAATGAAGAATGTCACAGACAAAAGGGAGAATAGTTAGGCTACTTCGAAAATTAAAAGAAAAAAATGGACCAAGAGAAGGCTGTTAGGAGCCGCCGGGATGTTTGATAGGATAGGTAACTTTCTTCTTTACTTCTACCTTAAAAATATCCTTGCAAAATAACGACACAAATGTAAAAGAAGTCATCTCCTAAATCTCTCAGCGGCAGTTATTTAGTTGCAGTTATTTAGAGCAGTTGTTTCGAACATTCGCAAAGAAACTAAAATTGGCATTTTCTGGTCTAACAATGTGCATTTGGGACATTTTCCGTGGTAGCCAGCTTCATTTTGTGATCATCGACCGGTTTCGGGCGTTCGCCCATCTTCAGGATGCGTTTGTCAGACATTGTGATAACACAGACTTCACAGGGCAAATTCAGTTTATATACTCTTGAGTGTATAAACTGAATTTGCCCTGTGCACTTAAGGAAGGAAAAAACTTGACTTCTGATACTTCTCTATTTATTGTATTAAAAACAATTCGAGGTATATACAACTTAGCAAAATTAAATTATAAATAGAATAATTTACAAAATGTAAATAATTAAAGCTACTTAAATAATATAGTAATTAATTAAGTGTCAATTTCTTAAGTTTATTGCATATTATTAAATAATTTCTTTCTTTTCCTTTTGTAGGTTTAAGAAAAAAAAAATAACGAAAAAAATCTAATATAGGAATAAAGTGGAAAGTCGGTGTTAAATCATTAAATATAAATGTTGGATTACTTTGTAGGTCAGAGGAATAAATTTTATATATTTATTATTCACTAGGTGGTGACTTGATAAATATAATGGGGATATAATCTTTATACCCCTACCTTTCAGTACCATTTATCTAATATTATAATCCATTTTTTGGTTTTAAACTTTTTTTATATTAAAGATAATTATTATTAATTTATATAATTATATAATTTATTTTTATTCTTCTATTTGCAATTTAAGCTAATAAGTTTAATAAAGATGAACTTGAAAGAGACAAAATGTGCAGTCCAAATCTAAAATTCCCCTTCTGATGGAATCAGACAAAGCCAACCAGAACATATAAGGGATCTTGCTTGTATAGACGATATCTTAAGGGTAGAGCCAAAGAAGCTGGCGCTTTTTAGCGATTTGAGGCACAGCTAGAAAACTTGGTCTAACAATTGATTAAAAAAAATCGAAAAATATAGACATCAAAAATACAAGCAGCAAGTATAGATAATCAGCGATTATTGGTCATAGCTTTCAGCCTATATTGAATTCAAATATCTGGAAGGAATGTTGACAGAGAACAATGACATTTACAAGAGATTAATGTTGGATTAGTGGCTAGCAATAGATACTTGTTTGCTCTATCGAAGGCACATTGCACACTGTCACGGGGTACCAAGGTAATTTTGTATGAGTCGGTGATGGGCAGGCGATACTTGGTTACGAAGGAAGAAGTTTGGAGTATGGGAGGGTAAAGTTCTCAAAAAAGATGTTTGAAAGCAAAAAAAAGTAAATGCACAATGGCGCCATAGAAATAATAAAAAATTTTACGACAAGCTGTATGTCGATGTGAATATACGTGGGCAAGGTGAACCAGGTTCTTCGAATAAACTGGAACAAATCATTATTACTAAATACTTATTTGTCTTCAATTTTATATCAAATTTAAATCAACTTAATAAAATTACTTTTTTAAGGAAACCTTCCCCTCTCCTAAAACTTCGGAAAAATTTTCCGAATAATTAGTATTTTTTAAATATGATGGGTCTGTATATTCATAGTTAGTGTTTTAATGGAATCTCTCGGTGTAATAAAATCGTAGGGAACTGAAATAACTTGAGTAAAAACGCACTTCCTGACAACCGTTTTTCTTCAAACTCTGAATTTTGATAAACATATTTAATTCTAATTAATATCATTTAGATGAGAGAATTGTATAATAAACTAAAATAGATTAGATTAGATTGGGGAGGGCCACGCCTCATTCCATTGCATCCTTCATTGAGAGGTCTATTGTGGATCCCCTGGGTTAATAGCACATCCTTCTACTTTGCTCTCTTAATCAGGCCTAGCAAAGCTGAAAGTGGCTCCGACATGAAGCTCGTGGCTTCGGGATTACTAGTCCCCAGTTAAAGAAACCTTGTTCTCGCCAGTCCGGCACACTCACAAAGGATGTGTACCGAGGTTTCCTCCTCATTTCTACAGAAACGGCATAATGTGTTGTCTGCAAGTAATAAATGGTGCATGTGCTTATTCAGCCTGCAATGCCCTGTTAGTAGACCCATTATTAGCCTTATATCCCTTCGGCTATAGGTCACTGGTAAATTTAGGAAAATGTCTCTTAATGAAGAGTTTAGCCTGCCTCGGCCCTGGCGTACTTTCCCACCATCGCAGACGCTGGTCTTCTATCCATTCCTTGATAGAAGCGTGAATGAGGCTCCTGGGCAACCCGCAGAAGGGCTCAGGGCTTATAAAGGTATCCTTCGAGCCCTCCCGCGCCAGGTTATCCGCCCTTTCGTTGCCAAGGAACCCTGCGTGTCCCGGTATCCAGGCGAGTGCCAGCTTATTCCGAGCACCCACCTCGGTTAGAGCAGATAGACAGTCCCTCACCAGTCTTGAGAGTATTTGGTGTGAGGAAAGTGCCTTCAGGGCTGCCTGATTATCGGAGTATATGGCCACTCTTCTACGCACTAACCCTTGCCTTATAATCTCCTTAACGCAGAGTGTAACGCCTGAAAGACCCATAAACTATTTAGCAAAGCATAAACTACACTTTAGCAAAACATAAACCCGCCTCCCTCCCAAAATAAAAAAACACCTTGATCGAATTTTTCCGTAGAAATATTTCAAATCAAATTTGTAGCTCTTTATATGTGCAATCGATGTGCTTATTTAAAAAAAAAAAAAAATTGAGCTGTTTTCGAGAAAAACTTTGAAAACTGAAAAAACTGTTGCGTGCGTGAAAACGTACTTCCGGTCAGCCGATTTTCTTCGAACTAGGTGTTTGAAGAATGATATAATAAACTGAAATACCACTTTAGAGGAAAACATAATCCCACCCTTTCCTCAAAACTTGCCTTAAATTAAGTTTAAAGCAAATTGTTAAAGCTATTTTGGAGCAAATCCAAAAACAGTGAAAGCAAAAAAAAACCTTTCTGTAAAGTGGTACTTCCGGTTGAGGAATTTTGACAGACAGCTTACTCTCGCATCCAATGGTGATCCTAAACGGAATGTCAAATTTCGAAATTTCTGCTGTGTTTCGTTTTTCAGTAATGCCGTTCACATACACACAGTTCTGAGGATTTAAAAGACTTCGAAACCTTGCAAAAACTCGAAATCGAAAATTTGACAGGATTGCAATACTTCCTCTTACTAGGAATAAGAAAAAGTGAAAATAGGTAGAATCTTCGTGTGTAAATCTTCGTAAATTTTTTTCACCATATAACCACCATATTAGATGTGATAATTTATGAGTTATTAAATAAGTATTAAAAAAAAAAAAGAGTCAGAGTGGTGAATAAAACCACTTAACTTTATTCTGAAGATGGATGAAAATATAAAATTTCTTTAATTTTACCTAATACATTTTTAATATAATCAGGAATATGAGACAAAATATATTTAGAGGTCCCCCGCCCCTACATCCCTCTTAATAATAAGAAAGCTGCAATGAAACTTAACCTTTATTCAAATTAATTATATAACAAATTCTGACAAATTTTTTTTTTTTTTTTTTTTTTTTAATTTAAGGCGTCTCAACATCTGATGGTCATTTGCGCCCGGAGCCTTCTCAGTGCATGGCCGCCTCCGACAGTGAGCTGTAGGGGCTCCTAGGAAGAGAAATCTAAGAGTAGCACGGCTGGATTCGAACCCGTGATGCTCCGCGTGCTAGTCCAGCGCGCTACCACTGAGCTAATCCCTTCCCTGACAAATTATTATTATTATTATTTTTTTTTTTTATAGTTTCGGTGTTAAACTAATACAAACAATTGGATAGACAAAACTATTATAAATTATTTATTCATCATCAAAGGAATGTAATGCAAAATAAAAAACTTTGAACAAAAAGAAGAAATACAAATACGATCGGACAAACAAAATTGTAATTTTGCTTGAAAACAACATAAAGCTTTATTGATTCTTTGTTGACATATATTTCTATAAAAATGTTCTTTAAAAGAATAATATTTTTTATATTTTCACCCAAAATTCATTTTCAAGTGGGCTTTAATGTAGAAAGTAGGGGATGAGAGAGAAATAAGGTTAAATACGTAGTTACATGTAAATAAATATCTGGTTCTTTCAGACTGTTTTATCATTTATCTTGGGGTCCTTAATCAAGAGTAGGGTAAATATTAAAACAGCTATCGAACCAGTATTTACGTTGCTACTTCCTTTCCTTGAGTTAGGTATTTTTTTTTTTTTCTTAGCTTGGAAATTAAATATTTAAATAAAATTAAAACCGATAACATTTTCTTTCATTTACACTTTTTTTTTTCCTTTCCAGCAGCTTGTATAATATTAATGAATTTATTATATTAAAAACACTCTGTTACACATCAAATATTCTCTTTAAAAGTTGATTTATTAATTTAAATTTATTGTGTCCGCGTATACTGGATGCCAAAGTTTTCCATTCAAATTTCAAACTTTTCCTTTTTTAATTTTTTTTCTTTCGTTCTCTTACAGATGTATACAAGTTGCTATTGTTTTAGACAAAGGATCTAGAATGTTACATAGAGTGCGGCACTGCCGCCAACAGCAAGCAGACACAATAGTTTAAAGCCACTAGTGTTACGGTTGAAAGCTGTGTAGTAGCACCACACATCGGTTAAAGGCAGCAACAACCCTGACGACACACAAATCAGGGCGCACACTCTGTCGCCATTGTTATTGTCCACCCCCTGTTCCCCACCGCACTAGCTTTGAATTATTCATGGGGGTGGAGCCTGGTTGTCATGGTAACCAGCCCCTCTAGGCATATTTATAATGATCAAGACAAACGGACCTTACAGTGGCGCATTACTGCGGCAGAGTTGTCTCTCTCTCACTCTCTCTATCTGTTGAAAATACAAATAATCATAGGGTTCCTTTATCTTTTCTAGAGTTTCGAGTAGATAGGCGTTAAGAGAAAGAGAGATTGGTGTAAGAGTGAAAGGGGGTATCTGTTTAGAGGAGTGGATTGTTGGTATGTTCGTATGTGAGAATGCAAGGAAATAACTACAAACACACAAAAAAAATAAAGAAAAATACCAGTGTAAGCGAACATACTCACCAGTGCACGTGCTCGCTGGTATGGTTAGACTGAGAGAAGTAAACTTAGAGCGAGAGGGAAAGAGGCGGCATGACGGCGGAGAATAAACTTGGGGGCGGAGAGTGAATGGGTTAGCGGAACAACTTACTCAATGTTTCAGGAGACCTTGTGAACCAGACAAATTGCTAATCTTCCTCTTGGGTTTTTATAATTCTTACTGGGGAGAAAAAAAAGAGCCTTGGTTTGGCTTCAACAAAATTTTTACCCGTAACATAATACTATCATCGTTCTATGTGACTTAAAAAAAAACATGGGAATAATTTATGATTGTAATAACATTATGCATACAGGTTAAACATGAGCTTATAAATTATGTATCGGCCAGTTGTGTGTATTTATGTATATATTTTTTTAAAATTCTATTTCACATGGCCTAGCTTCCTATTTTTTTTTTTTTTTTGTAAATATGCAGTGATATTTTTTAGGAAAATATCTCTGATAATATATCGTTGAAATTTTAGCTCGTTCTACACTAATTAGATTTAGTATACAATAAACTTAGCAAGTTAATTTAATTTAAGAAAAACATAGACATGATATTCTTATTTAAATAAAATGCTAGCAACGCACACATTGAAAAACACCTTAAAAAAAGTGATAAAATTTTAAAAAGTACAATTCAACATTAACTTTCTTGACGAACAGTCAGTCCCATGTAGTTTTTAGTTGTAGTGGTTGGGCTGCGAGTAAACTCTCATATTGGTATCCTACTATTTGCAATTGGCAGTTTCAAAATTATTATATCTATTTTCAAATCCAGCAAGCCACGAAACATGTACCATTGGAGAGGGCTCGGTTTTGAAAATCAGACATGATAGAAAAAACAATGCGCCACGATAGCTGAATGGTTAAGGCGCGTTCTCACGAGTCAAGTTTAGTTGACCGATTTTAGTTGATCAACAGAAGTTGAATGAAAAACCTAGTGAGAACCTTTTCTTTCAATAAAGTTGATCAACTTTTAGTGGATCAACAAAAATTTGACTGAGTCAAACTTTATCTTTCAAGTATGACGCATCTTTCAGTTGAACCCATCATCTTTCATGTATTGACAAGTATGAACCTAAGAATCGCCCAATTTACTTTCAACTCATAGAGTGCTCCGTCTCGTTATTGGAAACGGTTTGATCGATTTCAATTGAAACGTATGAACCAAAACTGATTCAAGTTGCATTCAACTTTTGCTGATCAACTAAAATCGGAAAACTAAACCTGACTCGTGAGAACGCGCCTTTAGAGATGGTGACCGCAAAGAAGAGGTGAATTGTGATTACTTGGGTTCGATTACCGGTCTTGGCTTTGGAAACTATTTGATATGTACTATCCGTTTCCGCCCAGGACACTGATCCGGTAGTTAGACATAGACAGTCGCCTGGAAACAATAGGCATTACTTTATATTATTAGAATTTTTTGTACACTCATAGACATTCGTTAATAACATTTATTTTTCTTAGAAGATCTCAAAACATCTATTTCCAGTGAAAACTCAAATTTGAACAATTGTCACGATCGCAGCTACCTCTATGAGCAATAAAAGAAAGTAGAACCAATTTCAATTGCATAAAAGGAGTTAGTTGAAAAACTGATTATATAGTAAGTTTTTTTATTTATTAATTAAAATATATACCATGATATTAGAAAAAAATCTGCAGCGAAACACTCACACAACTTTCTCTTATTGTGATAAACAAAGTTTACACTGAAAAAAATTCATCATAGTATACAAAATGTAATGAAATTCATGGTATTTTTATAGACAAAATCGCGAACATTGAAAAAATAAAAAGCGATTCATTAAAAACGCACTTCCGGTTTACTAATTTCCTTGAAACTCGGAATTTTGATGAATCTATTTATTTCTAATTAATTTTGTTTACAGATTGTAGATTTGTATAATCAACTAATATAGCATTTTAGAATGAAACATAACCCCACCCCTTCCCCAAAAGCCCCCTTAAATAACTTTACCCGAAGAAATGTTACAAATAAAAGGTTGTAGTTCTTTATATGCGTAGTTCACATTTCTTGTTTAAAGGCAATCTTTGAAGACTTTTTAGTGGAAATAGAAGAAAACTGAAAAATAATTTAAAAAAAAAAAAAAAACGCACTTCCGGTCATCTGATCGGTTTTCTTTAAACTCGGTATTTCGACACCATATTTGAGTCTAATTAATATTATTTAGATGATAGAATTGTGTAATAAAATAAAATAGCACTTCAGAGGAAAACCTAACCCCACCTGCTGCCGCTCCCAAGGCCCTGCCTAAAACGATTTTCCTGGTAAAAATTCTGCCAATAAAAGTGATAATCATTTGCGTGGGTAGTTAGTATATGAAGTTTAAAGTAAATCGTTTGGGCCATTTTCTGCTATTGAAAAGAATAGTCTACACAGAACTCATTGAACTATCTAGATCGATATAAAATCCCTAGTTTTGCAGTTAATACGCTTATCTTAATGAACGTAGCATTTGACAAAGATTCATAAAAAATTTTCCATATTAGTTTCAGCATATACAATCTCCATTACTTATTCAACGATAGCTACTAGCAATTATTCCTGAATGCTTAAGCAATACGAAGTAAGTTGAAAGAAACGTACGAACTTCTACAAGAGGGTTGATCAACTCAAAAGTGCCTGAACAAACCCTTGTCTGTTTAGATTTTTAAGACGGTTCAATAAAGACAGCATATTTACAATTCGTAGCAATAATTAATACTACGGGGAGAAATTTTCTGCGATTCTGAGAAAGCTATGTGATTTTTCAGAATAAAGAGTTATTCTTATATAGGAATAGTCACCCCCGCAGGGCTCTACTGCCATTGGACCTGAACCTTTCTGCAGCCATCACAGCATGGGTACATGAACGACTATGGACGTTCCAGGAGTGAAAAAGAAAATCAAAAGCCTACGTTTTCAAATCAGAAACAGATAACCTGCACAAATAGCTAATGCCGTTTCTGAATCCATCGATAAAATGCACACTGAACAGATGATTAAGTGTGGACAACAAATTGAATGCGTCAAGAGGCATGCGCGAAAGGCATGCGTGACGCATGTTGAAATGGAAAGAGGAAGCGCAAGTTGAAAGGGAAGGGGAAAAGGAAAGCGCACCAGTGTGGACATACCTTAAGGGTGGCTCAGATTTCTCGTCTGTGGAGAGAAGAAACTGTTGCCTACAAGCTTCATCCAAAAGTCTCTGGACTGGAATGAGTATTGTAATCTGTTTGCGCCACAATAGACCGAAACCGATCTAGACTTAAGAGCTAGTCTAATCTAAGAGGCGGGATTAGGTCAGTGGTATAGCACTGAGTTTCGTAACGCTGCCCGGATTCCCTTTAGTTTTGCACACCATAGGACCCTCTACAGCTCACTATCCGGTGTTGGGCAGGTTGTCTGTAACGAGAAAACACTGCTTCAAGGATGGTAGAGCACTAAGAAAGCTCCGGGCGTCAATGACCTCAGCTGATACATTAAAAAAAAAGAAGAAAAAACGTTCAGTGATTATTTCATACAAGACGATCATTAATTTTTAAAAATTAATTGCGTTAAAATCTGTTAACAGAATTTTTTTTTTTTAAAGCAAATAGTTCCGTATTTGTTTGGATCTTAAAAATCTAATGAACAAACAATAATAAAAGTAAAAAAGCGAATTGTATGTGTGTGTTTTTATAAGATGTTAGTAGAAATACAAAAACCATTATATATCCAATTTCCAACAATGCTCTCTAGATAGTAGTAATAAAAGTAGTATATTTGTTATGGTGTAAAGGAAAATAAAAGGAAATAGCAATATCTACATTAGTTACTTCCCAAAAACTCATTGAGTCTTTTTTGAAAGGGAGGAAAATGTTTGTAGGGTTTTGTAGGAGAAGTAGGAAATGTGTTCTAGAGAACTGCTAGCTGAATTATTTATATCGGATTGGAAAAATGTAGCAATTGTGTAAGAGAAGGAAAAACCGTCAGCAATACACAGCAGTAAGCAAGAACAAGTACATACAAGTGTGGTGTGCTTACATACACTGTTTAGCTTTTTCTCTTACAATCTCTCTATTTCTTCTAGTGTTTCCCTACTCTTTCCATAACACTCTTTCTCACAAGTATCAGATAGTGAACAGTAACAGAACTGTTCCACTACACACTGGTACTTCATACCAAGATGAGATACCTAGTTGTGAACCTTCATGTCTCCTTCATAGTAACTGTTCTCCACTACTATCCCAGAACACTGGCGCTACACATTCTCTCACTACTACCTCCATTCTCTGCTTCCATCTACCTACCACACCCTTCCGCCCATACTCTTCTTTACTCTACTCAAATTTTCATAAGCTTCAAAACGAGTGTGTGAATAAGCTTGGGAAAATTACTAATCTCACAGCTAGCACAAGCTGCGGATTTACCACTTTGGAATTAGGTGTACTCTTTAGAGTTTAAGGCAAGGATTATATTTATATGTACAGAGAATTTCCCAGGCTTTAGATGATTAAAGGGAAAATATTTTATTATTTATAAAGAGAATTTTCATTCGAGAAAATATTTCAAAATATAAGAGGAAAATATATATTTTATTATAAACATATTTTAGTGTAATAGTTTTTATTTTATAAACTTGCTGGTTGCTCATGGTTTGTATTTTATTAAAAAAAAAAAAAAAATCTGGTGTGAAACACTCACACATCTTTCTCTTACACCTGTTCTCAAAATTATAATTGACAAATGTTACAGTTCATGTACCAAATATAACGAAATACGTCGAAAACTAAAAAAACCTTTTTGTAAAAGCGCACTTCCGGCTTACTAATTTTCTTAAAACTTGGAATTTTGGCCATCTATTTATTACTAATTAATTGTGTTTGGATGATAGAATTGTATAATTACTTTAGAGGAAGCTGTAACCACACCCTTCCCTTAAAAGTGCCCTTAAATGAATTTTTCCAGAGAATTGTTTTAAATAAAAGATGTAGATCTTTGCATGTTTAGTTTATATATACTTTGTTTCAAGAAAATTGTCGGAGCCATTTTTGAGAAAAACGCGAAAAAGTGAAAAAAAAAATCATTTAATTAAGTGTAAAACAAACGCACTTCCGGTTATCCGATTTTTTCAAACTTGGAATTTCAACAACATATTTCATTCTAATTAACATTATTTAGATGACAGAATTGTCTAATAAACTGAAATAGCAGTTAAGATGAAAACATAACCCCACACCTCTCCTAGAAGTGCCCTTAAAAGAATTTTCCAGGAGAAATGTTTCAAATAAAAGTTGTAGCTCTTTGTATGTGTAGTTGATATAAACATAAAACTATACACTATAAATGTTTAAAAAAAATCGTTGGAGACATTTTTGAGAAAACCACGAAAAAGTGAAAAAAAAAATCATTTAATAAAGTGTAAAACAAACGCACTTCCGGTTATCCGATTTTTTTTTTTCAAATTCAGAATTTCAACAACATATTTAATTCTAATTAGCATTATTTTATAGATGACAGAATTGTCTAATAAACTGAAATAGCAGTTAAGATGAAAACCTAACTCCACCCCTCTCCTACAAATGCCCTTAAATGAATTTTCCCGGAGAAATATTTCAAATAAAAGTTGTAGCACTTTGTATGTGGTTGATATACCAAGTTTAAAGAAAATCGTCGGAGCCATTTTTGAGAAAATTGCAAAAACGTATTAAAAAAAAAAAAACTTTTTGGGACTCAGGGGGCCTCAAAACGGATATTTCCGGTGAAAACTGGATATCGAAAATTTGACACGATTACAATACTTCCTCTTACTAGGAGTAAGAGAAAGTAAAAAAAAAGGAAATAAAACCAAGCTTTGGTGTGGAATACGCACACGATTTTCTCTTAACTTCCTGTTAATACAATTATAAATATTAAATGGCAATGTTCTTTAAACTTCAAATCTTATTCTTAGAGAGGTGGTGGAAGAACTAGTAGAAGTGGCGCCACTAACATTGAACTAATCCCTAAAACATGGAAATTTAATGCCACAAATTCTTGAAAACTATCTAAAAGCAAATTTTTTTTGTGTGTGTAAAATGTTACAAATAAAAGTGGCAGGTTTATTATATCTGCGCAATTAGCACACCAAGTTTAAAGGAAATCGTTATAGTAATTTTCGAAAAAAATTCAAAAAATTTATTTTGTAAAGTCGTAGCACTTCCGGATGTTGAATTTTGCCCAAAACCTTCGTGTCTCAGATGCGATGTTGATACCTAAATTACAATATCAATTTTTTAAATTCTTGCGATATTTCATGTTTATGATATTTTATTCACACACACACACACACACACACACACACACACGCACGCACACACTTACACATATAGACATTCGGTAAAAACTTCTTTTTACTTTCTTCTTACTCCTAGTAAGTGGAAGTATTGAAATCGTGTCAAATTTACGATACCGAGTTTTCACCGGAAATATCCCCTGAGTTGAAAAAAGTGGTTTTTAGCAAATGAATTGCGTGTGTGTGTGTGTGTGTGTTAACAGCATAGCTCAAAAAGGAAAAACCATAGAAAGTTGAAACTTGACATTCCGTTTAGGTATCACCATGGGATCTGGCAGTACGTTATCTGTCAAAATTCTTCAACCGGAAGTCCACTTTACTATATATATTTTTTTTTACTTTTTTGCAATTTTCTCAAAAATGGCTCCTACGATTTTCTTTAAACTTGGCATAACAACTAACCATACAAAGAGTTTTATGTGAAACATTTCTCCGTGAAAATTCTTTTAAGGGGACTTTTGAGGGAGGAGGTTTCCTATAAAGTGGTATCATAGTTGATTATACAATTCTATCATCCAAACAAAATTAATCAGAAATAAATAGATGGCCAAAATTCCAAGTTTTAAGAAAATTGGTAAACCGGAAGTACGCTTTTACTGAACAGTTTTTTCAGTTTTCGACCAAATTTCATTAAATTTGGTACACAATTTTGGTCAATTATAATTTTGAGAACAGGAGTAAGAGAAAGTTGTGTGAGTGTTTCACACCAGATTTTTTTTTTTTTTTTAAGTTACGCAAGCGTACCAGCAATTGTAAATTTTCAAATAAATAAATAAAAAAAAAAAAGAATGAAATATTTTTCCATCAATCATTCAAGGAAGTTTTGAAAGAGGATTAGGGTTATGTTTCCTCAAAAAAAGCCGTTTTTTAAAGTTTGGGTTCTCCCATTCATATAAATCGAATTCAGCAAACAACCAAATATCTTAACAATCAGAACTAAATAACATACGAATGAAGGAGTAATAACTGTAAATTGCAGTTTGAGATCTGTCTAAACGTAATTGGTAGAATTAAAATTCTGCAAATTCGGTATTCTTCTAGGGTGGAGATCTGTTTGTGCAGTTTTCAATACAGGAGACCTCCAGAAAGAAAAACGCTTATCTTTCTATTTTAAGAATATATTGTCTTTTTCACAGTTGGGTGTCGCGCTGGAGAATTTAATATATTATATATGAATATATATAAAATATTTCTTTGTGTTAGTATAGAAAAGTGAACATTTCATTAACTTTTCAAAAATAAGAGTGGGGGTTTTATGCGCGTTGAACATTACTCACGATCTTACGAACGAACTTACCCGATCTTACCCGGAGTTTAAAAAGTTGTTTTTAGCAAATGGTGTGTGTTGTGTGTGTGTGTGTGTATGTATGTATGTATGTATGTGTGCGTGTATTTGAACAGCATAGCTCAAAAACGAAAAACCGTAGAAAGTTGAAACTTGATATTCCGTTTAGGTATCACCATGGGATCTGACTATACGCTATCTGTCAAAATTCCTCAACCGGAAGTACCACTTTACTAGTTGCTTTTTTTTACTTTTTTGCCATTTTCTCAAAAACGGCTCCGACAAGTTTCTTTAAACTTGCTATATCAACTACATACACAAAGAGCTACAACTTGTATTTGAAACATTTCTCTGGGAAAATTCATTTAAGGGCAGTTATCGGCGAGGGGTGGGGTTAGGTTTTTAGCTAAAGTGCTATTTCAGTTCATTAGACAATTCTATCTTATAAATAATGTTAATTAGAATGAAATATGTTGCTGAATTCTGAGTTTGAAAAAAATCGATAACCGGAAGTGCGTTTACTTTACCACTTTACTAAATGATTTTTTCACTTTTTCGCGATTTTCTCAAAAATTGCTCTACGATTTTCTTGAAACTTCTTATATAAACTAAACATACAAAGATGTATAACTTTTATTTAAAACATTTGTCTGGTAAAATTCATTTAAGGGCACTTTTAGGGGAGGCGTGGGATTATATTTTTCTTTAAAGTGCTCTCATAGTTGATTATACAATTCTATCATCCAAACAAAATTAATTAGGAATAAATAGATGGCCAAAATTCTGAGTTTCAAGAAAATAGTAAACCGGAAGTGCGCTTTTACTGAACACTTTTTTCAGTTTTCCACGAATTTCATTATATTTGGTACACAAACTATAAGATTTGTCAATTATAATTTTGAAAACTGGAGTAAGAGAAAGTTGTGTGAGTGTTTCACACCAGATTTTTTTTACTTCAAACAGTGAGTGAAAAGAAACGTCTAAGGTTTGGTGGTGCTAGCATTATATAAATAAATATAGTAGGTGGTGCTTTCAATTGTTTACCTGAATTTGATGTTACAGTCTTTTCTCTCAACTCCATTGCCAATCTAATAACAGCAGTTTAAATTGGAATCTTAATTCCCCAGGTTCCCTACAACCACTCTTAATTACATTTTTCCAAATAAAAAAATGTTTCAAATAAAAATTACATGATTAAACTGTGCAGTTAGCATTCTAAATTTAATGAAAATTTATGGATGCAGTCTTTTTTATTTATTTATTTATTTTTTTTTTTTGGAATTTTAGCAATGCTACAACGTAACTTTATATAAGTAATAGAACCATACATTGTACTGAAATGGTATTTCAAAGTTTAACGTTGCTGCTTTCAAAAAAAAAAAAAAAACAAAAAAAAAAAAAAAAAAAAAAAAAAAAAAAAAAAAAAAAAAAAAAAACCTATGGCGGAACAGCCCAGGAAGGGCCAAGGCTTGCTAGACGGCGATTTGAATTGGTGGGCGAGTGGTAACCACGCCGTTTAGTTCCGGCCTTCGCTACCTCGCTACCTAGGGCGCTACTAAATGTAGCTTCCCACTTTTTATCACGATGCTGGCTGGGTCAATACCGTCTTTGCCCTCACGGGAATCGAACCCTGAATTCTCGCACGAAAGGCGAGTGCGCTAGCCATTAAACCATCGCGTGAGGGCCTTCCACAGAAACCCCCACCAAAAATAAACTTTGTTATGGAAAAGTGTCTCAAGTAAAGCTGGTAGCCATTTATGTTTGTATACAGTAAAAAAAAAAAGTAAAGTAATGCCTATTTTTTTAGGCGGGCTTTAAGGTCCGACTACCAAATTAGGTGTCGCGGACGGGGGCGGAAGCACCTACTTTACTAGTAACATTTTTTAAATAAATATAAAATTTAGCAGTTATACGCTGGACTCGAACTGGGGTCCTCCCACTTACAAGTCCGTGCTCATAACCACTACACCAACACCCGCCCCAGTTTGTATACAGTATACAAACGTTATTGAAAACCGTTTTGAGCCGTCTTCGAGAAAATCGCAAAAAACAAAAACAAAAAAAAAAGCATTCACTAAAGCTACATGTCGGTTTTGTGTAATTTTGTCTAACTAAGCTTACTAGTCAGATGCGATGTTGGTACCTCAAATCAAGTTTGAGCTTCCTGCGATATTTGAGATACCTATCTTGTTTACACAAACAGCATTCCGCTAATAAATTTTTTTTTTTCTTACATGTTTTTGATCTCAAAACATGTATTTTGAAAAATTGTCACAATCGTACTACTTTCTCTTTCCGCCGTAAGAGAAAGTAAAATCAATTTAAATTGCATAAAAGGAGCTGATAAAACTGGATTAGATAATAGATTTTCTAATTAACATGATTCTGAAAAAAAAAATGCAAATTTTCACGTTATTATCAATAAAAATCTCTGCGCTTGTTTTAAATAACACATCACGAATGTGCAAAGTATAAGTTTTGTAAATTTTCAAAATATTATCATTTTTAGGAAGTTTTTTAATCGAATTTTTACTAGTTTGAGGAAGGCATTCAGTAATGCTTTTCTGGATGTAGAAATCCCCGATGAAAATCGTTATCTCTGACAATCCAGATTAAGGAAAAAGAATTCACCCTTCATCAGTTGGAATGGATAAACTTCCTAAGATAAAAGATGTCTACGTCCAGTTTGCAATTGATATTTTAGGCCTCTGCGGTCATTCTTATGTAAAACATTTAAGCTTCCGGATTGAGACCATGCCAGTGGCTCCAGTATCAAATATGCCCCAGAATCAAATATGGGCGAAACGTCCGTTTATAACAAATCACTTACGTATTCTCAACTCGGAAACCTAAATGTTTTTCAGAGATTTTTAGCATCCTTTGGCTTTCAATCCCACCAGCCATGTCGACGGCCACCATGATTTCATAAGGCTGCAGTGGTGTAAAGAACAGCAAAAGGTTCACGAATAGGTTCACTATCTTCTGTGGAAAAATCCGATTTTTATGTGTTGCAGATGCTTGACTATTTTTAACTCAATTAAATATAGTGACGACACATTATATAGCTGGTATAGGGCCACGACTTAAAACCAATTTCGTTCCTCATGATAAATATCCCGCTAATCCCATATTCCAGTGGGACAATGCTAGAGTTCAGTATTGCAATCGAGTATGTCTGTAACAATCGATCCGTTGTCAATCAAAAATATCAGTTCAACAATAACAAGTGAAATTTGCCAGGCGGTACCCAAATTTAAATCCCAAAGAACATGTTTATGATGAGAAATATGTCGTGCCACAATTGGCAAACAATATATAGCAATAGCGCATCACTATAGCTGGCCGGAATACAATACAGCAAGAGGTCCATCGTCAATACATTTCATACATGTCCATTGATTACAGAAAGTACTGTCAATTGCAAGATGATAATACATGATTAATTTTCTTCTTTAACTGTTTCATTTTTAGTATATTAAATTATTTCCTGATAAGGTTCACTTTGAGTATTTCAACCCGAATTTTTCCGCCCTTCAAGGCTAGGCAAAATTGTTAAGTCTTCGTTTTTTGTTTGTTTTTTTTAAATTTTTTATTGCGTGAGAAAAATAAGACGATAAATGTGAGCGGAATTTCTGATATCAATATTTTTTTTTTTTTATTGTTGGTCATGTTGGTAGTAGTGTGTTGTGGTTTTTTTAAATTGGTTTACATAATATCATTGTGAATATGTGTTTGTATGTGTCTTGTAGACACACATATGTATATATGTACACATATATGAGAGTTGGAAGCCTGAGGCAGATTGGGTGATTGATTCTGGGGGTCTGAACGCCCCGCTATCCAATCATATGCTCACATCCAACCGGGATAATTAATAACATACATATACACAAAGTTTACACATATATATACACACATACATATATCAGTTGAGTCTACAACTGATGAACAAATTTCATTCTAGTCATCGGTAAAACTCATTTTATTTTTTAGATTTTCTTTTTTTTTTTGTATCGTTTGGTATGTGGATGTATACCATAAGTTACGTTAAGAACCACCATTGCATGATGTTTGATTTTTAACTAATTTTTTTTATTTATTTAGTGGATACAAATTGTTGGTTCTTGTTTGACTTTATAGCTGATAACAGGGTAAGCAATCAAATTATGTTTGCAATATATAAGACCTCCAAAAAAATTGGCTTTAACTTTACTTCTCTATACTAAGAGTATATTATCTTTTTTTCATGGTGATTTATTTCACGGAAAGATTGAAACACTATTTAATTAACTTTGAAAAGATAAAATGTTGACTTTCAAAAATATATTATTGATTACATTTTTAAAATACCCGGGAATCAAAAGCACAAGGTCGGGTATAAGAACATGGCAGTCCATTAAAGTAGAAATTTTTCTATTGTTTCCAAATTAGAATTTGGAAATTTTGTAATACTGCTAATTTCAATTGATTAGATCACTGCAGTTATAGTAAACATGTCAATTACACACACAAAAAATCGATTCAAAATCGATCATTTAAAAAAAAAAAATTATTAAAATATTACTTTCCCAGATAAGAGGTGTTGACCGAAAACTTCATCAGAGCCTTTATGATTTTTGTTCACTAGTAAGCGATTGTTGCCAGTTTTGCAAACTTGATTTGCCACCGGAAATTTATGATGTCATTTCCCTTTATTATAATAATTTTGGTTATTTTTATTTTGCGTATTTGGCCAATCAATACTATTGTAATGAAGATCGAGTAAACATATCAACTAAATGAATATATCAAGTGCTTGCAGAACGATATATAATCCTCATTGCTCCATTTTTATACCCCAATTTAGCTAACCACTAAGATTTCATGTCATTGTACAAAAACTCGTTTCCTCAGATTTCAACTTCCAAAACAATTCATTCCAATCTTCTAATAGAACAGCTTTCCTCTCCTTTATTATCAGACTATCCTTAAAGAGATTTTTTTTATTTTATTTGCAACTGCGAATTTACACACAACCAACAAATGAGATTACAAAAGATAACATAACAAATAATAAAATAAAAATAAAAACAAAACAAAACTGGAAAAAGAAAGAAACAAAACAACACTAATAACATGACTTGACAGAATTGAATGGGGGGCATACATACAACAATGACCATCATAAGTCGATTAGTATAGACACCGATGAAGTGAATTCGAAGGATGCCCTTTTTTTATTAGGCAATCAGGTGGTCGCGAGGCTATTGGCGCTTCAGTCTTCGGGAAGGATTACCAGTGTTATCTGTGACAAGTTGCGCATCAATGGGTTGCAGTGTTGGGAGAATTTAGAATGGCGAGATCTAGGACAAATGGGAGTTTTAGGTCACTGTGGATAGTGTAGTTGCTGACGTAAAAAGGAGCATCGACTATTGTGCGGAGGATTTTTGATTGGAAAGATTGGATACAATGAAGATTAGAGCGCTTTGCTGACCCGTATAGTTCGAGTCCGTATGCCCAGATAGGAGCGAGCAGGGCTGTATAGAGTATTTTTTGTTCGAAAGAGTTAGTTTCGATCGTCTGTCGAATAGTCTTTTGATCATTCGGTATCGGAATTCAGTTCTTGTCGCTTATAAGTCGAGTATGTGGTTTCCAAGTAAGGCGTACAGGCCGAAATATCGCCTTGTGAAGATCGCATCATTATTACCTTTTTTTTACCCTAACAGAAATGAAATAATGCGTTCGAAATATTGCAGTGTTATCACTGGGGTATTCTCTAATCCAAAATCTTGATGGTAAATGTCTTGTTGGGGGTAGCAGCATTACCTAATAAAGGAAACTCACAGAACATTCACATATAGTGGCAAGTAACTCAGTAGTTGCTTGCTGGTGCATGATTTTCTCGCCCTAAGTGCGTCGCCAATGTAGAGAAATTTCTATAGCGAGAGAATTCTCGAATGCTGGCAGCGCATTGAGATGGCTAAGCACACTAATGATCAAAAACGCGCCTTAAAAAAACAAAAAAAAACATAAGTACTTTCGACGAAGGTTTTGGACAACACCCCTTGAATGAAAGTAATATGTTAACATTTTTTTTTTTTTAACATTAAGCGATTTTGTCGAAAATCATTGGACCGATTTTTTTTAACATGATATATTACTATGTCTACAGTGAACTATTTAATTGAAATTAGCTTTCGAGGACACTAATTTGGAGGTGTTGTGTTCATTGTCTTCCTTATCAAATGGCATGTAACACTGATTACTGATTAAACCTTTTCTGCGTGTTATTAAAGATAAATAATAAAATAAAAAAAAAAAACTAATTTGAAAACAGAATAGAATGCTGTGTTTCATACCCAACCTTATGCTTTTGATTTGGTTTTTCAAAAATGTAATCGATAATATGCTTTGAAACCAACATTGTTTCATTATAAAGTTAATTAAATAGCGTTTCGTTCTTTCCATGAAAAAGACAATATATTCTTAAAATAGAAAGATAAAGATAAAGCGTTTTTTTCTTTCTGGAGGTCTCCTGTATTGAAAACTACACAAACAGATCTCCACCCTAGAAGAGTACCAAATTTTGCAGAATTTTAATTCTACCAACTACGTTTAGACAGATCTCAAACTGCAATTTACAGTTATTACTCCTTCATTCATATGTTATATAGTTCTGATTGTTAAGATATTTGGTTGTTTGCTGAATTCGATTTATATGAATGGGAGAACCCAAACTTTAAAAAACGGCTTTTTTTGAGGAAACATAACCCTAATCCTCTTTCAAAACTTCCTTAAATGAATTTCCTCGGAATATGTTTCAAACATAAGTAATGGAAAAATATTTCATTCTTTTCTTTATATTATTTATTTATTTGGAAATTTACAATTTACTGGTGCGCTTGCGTAACTTAAAAAAAAAAACTAGTGTGAAACACTCACACAACTTTCTCTTACTCCTGTTCTCAAAATTATAATTGACAAATGTTATAAATTGTGTACCAAATTTAATGAAATTTGTCGAAAACTGAAAAAACTGTTCAGTAAAAGCGCAATTCCGGTTTACTAATTTTCTTAAAACTTGGAATTTTGGCCATCTATTTATTTCTAATTAATTTTGTTTAGATGATAGAATTGTATAATCAACTATGATACCACTTTAGAGGAAATCTCCTCCCCCAAAAGTGTCCTTAAATGAATTTTCCTAGAGAAATGTTTTAAATAAAAGTGGTAGATCTTTGGATAATGTAGTTGAGCCATTTTTGAGAAAATTGCAAGAAAGTAAAAAAAAAAAATACCAGAAAACTGAAAAATACATTTTAGTAAAAACGCACTTTCGATCATCCGATTTTTTTTCAAACTCGGAATTTCAACAAACGCATTTAATTCTAATTAATATTGTTTAGCTGGATAGAATTTGTATAGTAAACTGAAATAGCACTTTAGAGGACAACCCAACACCCCCTCCCCTGAAAGTGCCCTTAAATGCATATTGCCGGAGAAATGTTTCAAATAGAAATTGTAGATCTTTGTAAGTGTAGTTGATACACCAAGTTTAAAGAAAATTGTTACGAGCCATTTTTGAGGAAATTGCAAAAAAAAAAAAGGAAAAAAATATTTTGTCAAGTGGTACTTCCGGTTGAGGAATTTTGAAGATAACCTACTGTCATATCCCATGGTGATACCTAAACGGAATATCAAGTTACAACTTTCTACGGTTTTTCGTGTTTTCGTGCTGTTCACATACATACATACATACATACACACACCTTTTTTAAAAACCACTTTTTTGGTCTCAGAGGACCTCAAAACGGGATATTTCCGGTGAAAACTCGATATCGAAAATTTGCCACGATTACAATATTTCCTCTTACTAGGAGTGGGAGAAAGTAACAAGTAAATGAGATGACTCACAATAACGGTAAAAAGAAAAACACGGAATGGTGTGGATCCTCCACACTATTTTGCTGTGCACACTTACAAGAGATCACGAGGCCACGGCCGCCACAGTCGTCGAGGAGCGTTATCTGGTTGGATGCTGGGTAAAGTTGATGATGATGATGGGCGAGACGGATGTGGAAATTGCGGTAACTTATTTGGACCAGGTCACTTGTTTCATTCTAAATAATATTTAGTATGATAGAATCGTATAAAAATTTGAAATAGCAGTTTAGAGAAAAACAAAATCCCACCCCTTCAATAAAGCTCCCTTAAATGAATTATTCCGGAGAAATATTTCAATTAAAAATTGTAGTTTTTTTTTATGTGTAGTTAAAAAATATAGCAAGTTTAAAGAAAATCGTTGGAGCAGTTTTTGGAAAAATCACAAAAAACTCAGAAAATTTAGTGAGTAAAATGGTACTTCCGGTTGATCAATTGTTAAGTCCCCCAGGTGAAACTTAAATGAAATATCAAATTTAATGTTTCTGCGATTTTTCCAAGTTTTGTGCGCACATAAATACAGAACCAATTTTCTAAAAACCACTTTTTCGGACTCAGGAGCCCTCAAAACTATATTTCTGGTGAAAACTCGATTGTAATACTTTCTCTTATTGGCAGTAAGAGAAAGTAATTAATTAAAAAAAAAAAAAACTGCGCAATTTTTAATTGTTAAAAATAATTTAGATATATAAATATTTATTAAGTGTAATGTTTGTTTTTTGTTATTGTTGTAGAGATAAAGAAAGATGGCTGATGTAGAGGAATACAGAGAGACTGTAGAGGAGAATGTATGCTAGACTTGATGAGAAGTAGAAAATACTCATGTGTTGTATTTGGAAAGGCAATGGCAGGGCAAAGAGGCGGCGGCCATGGGGGAGGGTTTAAACAGAGAGAACCAAGTCAATTTTCGCTTCCTCATTTCCAATTCCGATGCAATTCCGCGTGTGGCAATTTGGGCATGAGAGGCGGTTGGTTGCTAGTGGCCAGCATACATCGTTTCTCCTTCTCAGCTACATACATAATACAACGTTATGTAAATCCTCTTCACTCCCATATATGAGGGGGAATGCTCTTCATTAGTCTGCCACGTCTACTTCCAATAAATATATATATATATATATATATATATATTCACTATCTTATCCATTGTTTATAATAAACTCAGCTATAAATAATTAGATTTTTAGACTAAAAATGGTCTAATTATAGAATATACCAGTGTAAAAATCTGTTGTGAAACATTCACACAACTTTCTCTTACTCCTGTTCTCAAAATTATAAAATTGACAAATATGATAGGTTGTGTACTAAATATAACGAAATTCGTCGAAAACTGAAAAAGCTGTTCAGTAAAAGCGCACTTCCGGCTTACTAATTTTCTTAAAACTTGGAATTTGGGCTATCTATTCATTTCTAATTAATTCTGTTTGGATGATGGAATTGTATAATCAACTATGATACCACTTTAGAGGAAGCTGTAACCCCACCATTCCCACAGAAGTGCCCTTAAATGAATTTTTCCAGGAAAATGTTTTAAATAAAAGATGTAGATCTTTGCATTTTTAGTTTATATATGAAGTTTCAAGAAAATCGTCGGAGACATTTTTTAGAAAATCGCGAAAAACTGAAGAAATCATTTAGTAAAGTGTTGAAACAAACGTACTTCCGGTTATCCGATTTTTTCAAATTCTAAATTTCAACAACATATTTAATTCTAATTAACATTATTTAGATGACAGAATTGTCTAATAAACTGAAATAGCAGTTAAGATGAAAATCTAACCCCTTCCCTCCCCCCAGAAGTGCCCTTAAATGAATTTTCCCGGAGAAATGTTTCAAATAAAAGTTGTAGCTCTTTGTATGTTTTGTTGATGTACCAAGTTTAAAGAAAATTGTGGGAGTCATTTTTTAGAAAATCGCAAAAACGTAAAATAACCAACTAGTAAAGTGGTACTTCCGGTTGAGGAATTTTGACAGATAACGCACCGTCAGATCCTATGGTGATACCTAAACGTAATATCAAGTTTCAACTTTCTATGGTTTTTCGTTTTTCAGCTTTGCTGTCACATACACACACACACACACACCATTTGCTAAAAACTACTTTTTACTTTTTGGATTCAGGGGACCTCAAAAGGATATTTCCGGTGAATACTCCATATCGAAAATTTGACACGATTACAATACTTCCTCTTAATAGGAGTAAGAGAAAGTAAAAACAAATAAAATAGTTTAAAAAAATTTGGTATGGAACACTCACACGACTTTCAATTGCAATGAAATGCAATTTGCATAGTTTTACTTGACTATGCTAAATTTCTTCAAATATAATTTTTACTGAATGTTTAATAGTCTTCCAACGTTTTTTGAAGTAGCCACGGTCTTCCAGCTCCAGCAAATTCTCTAAAATCAATTTCCTTGGAAAAAAGATTTTAAACAAAAGTGATTGGAGCTTTGTTTGTAAGGTTACCTAAGTTTAATGAAACCCACTAGTAAACTGCTGGGCAAAAGTATTGCATAAAATTTCAAAATACTATAATTTGAAAGTGAAAGATATTGTAATGACATATCAGGGTCATAGCAATGTCAAAGTGGCTCCAGCCACAAAGGATGGCAGGAAGAAAGGATAATTTATAACTAGTGGCCCAGCTGGCCGCTGTCTTCAAAACAAGGGCCACGGCCAAACAAAAACCCCTTTCAATACAAGGGTCAATACATTACATCAAAGACAAGCGCCGATAAAGCTGGCCACTGACCTAAATCACTAGTCACCGAACTAACCAAGGTCGCATGTTTCAGTATGAGTACTTACTTACACACTTGACAGTGTGTGAGTAAGACTAATATAAACTTCGCCCCACTGGAGGAGGGGATCATTCATTTTACACGAGTATCATGACAACATCATTTTACAGCAGCAGTTATACTTGTGTTCCGAGCGCGTCCCTATACAAGGTTAAACTTATAATTATTTTCATAGTTGTGCATATTAGTTTAATCATTTTAAATTAGTTGTTGTTTATCTCCTATTTATTTCTAATTATTTCATGTTAATAGTTACCATTTCTCACATTTAAATTGTTGTAAAAATATAGTCTATTTTTATAAATTTAGTGTTAATAATTCAAGCAATAACTCTCTAAAGTAACTCCCGCCTAATAAATCCCTCTTCAAGACATCTAACTTCATACCTCAGGAATCACGACAATTGATTCCACCATATCTGGTGGCACCGGTGGGATCCGATCATCCGATACATCCGATAATTGATTCCACTACAATATTTTCGTATTTTTTTTTTTTTTATGGATTCATGTTGTTAAACTCTAATCCGAAGGAAAAAAAGAACAACTACCAAAAATTTAAGGAAAACCTGGTTTTATTACACAATAAAAAATTGTAAAATTCAAAATTAAAATTGTTCTTATTATTATCATTTCTTCATTTTTTCAACAGTATTTAGTGATACATCCTCTTGCTGTTATAACTGCAGCAAGCCTCCTTGGCGTTGAAGATATTAGATTCTGGATAACTTCTTGAAAAATCTCATTCCATTCTTCAATAACTGCTGTACATAGCTCCCTGAGAGTGCTAGGGGCAATCAGGCGAAATCGGAGCTGTCTTCCAATTGTGTCCCAAAGGTGTTCTATTTGGATTTAGGTCTGGACTACTTCTCGGTGAAGAAACCAAAACGTCGAATCCCAACATCCTGTAGGTACTCAAAGACAACTCGAGCAGTGTAATATCTGGCATTCTCCTGCATTTATAGAAAATCATCACTGACTGTTTCAGAAATTGGCACAACATATCGCTGAAGAACCTCTTCAAGGTACTTCCGGGCATTTAGCGTCCCATTTTCCACGATATATAAGTTTGTACGTTTGGTCAAAACTTATGCCTCCCCAAATCATAACACCGCCTCCACCAAAAGCCACTCTTGGAGAAATATTAGCCTCTGCATATCTCTCACCTTGACGCCTCCAAATTCTCATGCTTCCATCTGGAGAATGTAGGGTGAATCTCGACCCATCTGTGAATAAAACATGACTCCAATCCTCTGTTGCCCAATTGACATGTTCTCGTGAATATTGCAGTCTGGCGACTCTATGTGCTCTGGTGAAAAGAGGGCCAGTAGCGGGTATTCTGGAAGCCAAATTTGCTTCATTTAACCTTCTTCTTACTGTCCTACTTGAAATATGGACATTACGGACATCAGCGATCAAATGATGTAATTGATTGCTAGTGACGAAACTGTTCCTTAACTCATTCAGATGAATAAATCTCTCATCTGTCCGATTGTACTTCTGGGACGGCCCGTGGCAGGTCTTCGGATCTCCTGTAGCGCATTAACATTCTTGAAACAGTGGATTGGTTCATTCATAGTCTCTGAGCAATAATTGACTGCTGAACCCCTTCTTCATGCAATGTTACCACACGAACTGCTATTTCTTCAGAATAATTTCCTTCACTAGACATTTAATGTTTTAAAAAATTAAAACATTCTTTAAAAAAAAAAAAAACTGATAACAAAAACACTAAAGAAAACTTTGTAAGAGAGAGTAATTTATTCAGAGGCAATGAAATGACGTACTGGGATGATTTGTGTTTACAAGGTATGAACGGATTATTCGTTATAAACATATAAACAAATTGGCTTTATCTTGTTCTCCATTGGGTCAGAGTTTATTTAAAAATAAATCCATAAAAAAAAATAAAAAAAATACGAAAATACCTTTCAACTTCAAATTATAATATTTTCAAAATTTATGCAATACTTTTTTCCAGCAGTTTATTATGGAAGAAAATCGCAGAAAACTAAAAAAAAAAAAAAACTCTTCAGTAATGTCGTACTTCCGGTCAACTTAATTTTTTCAAATTGGGACGATGTCATACTTGATAGAACTGTAGTAAATTGCACTGAAATGACACTTTAGAAATAAGCTTAACGAAGGTAAGATCCACTTACAACCAAGTAAAAGCAATTTTCTCATAGCTAAATTGAATACATTATTTGGGCTTCCTATAATTATTTGATGTGACTATTTTATTTATATATACATATATCAATGCCTGTTGTTATAGAGATAATTTTGCATACTCAGGGGACCTCAAAAATGTAGTTATAGTGAAAACTAAATTCGAAAATCTGATACGATCGCAATATTATAGCTTATGTAATGTAATGGTGTGATGATGTGTGTAGGTAGCTTGTGGCGTGAGCGTTTTAGCGAAAAGGGCTAGTATGTATATACGGTTAAGAGAGAATGAAGTATTAGCAATAATAAAGAAATCACACTGTTTTTAAAATAGCTATATTATCCAAGAGAAATTAAGTACTTTGAAAATCACTATAAAATCTTATAATAAATTCTTATAACTTGATATAGGATACTGGTCTGATGCTTTCACCTTGATTTCTAGCACAAGTCTGTCTTTTTTGAACTGAACTATTTGAAAGCTGATGGCTCTCTCTATTCTTTGGAATTGCTCTCTCTCTAGCGGGGGAATTTTCTTGTACAAAAGGTTTGCCCTAACGGGATTTTGTGCCTTTGTTTTTCTATTTAGTATGATCCCAATTTACAGTACCTGATACTAAAATACACGCTTCTTGAAGTTAAATTCACATTATAAAATATTCTAAATTATTTTTAAAAACTATTATTTTTCATTTCGTTCTTCCACTACACTTATAACATAGAAAGTATTAAATACGTACTTGAAGCCTTATTTCATCAAATGTGCAGCATACAACTGCAAAAATCAGATAAAAAATTATTCAGATATAGATTCTATAGATTCTTGGAATGGTACTATACTAAAGATGGCTGATGCTTTCCAATATACTACTTATTTTCTTCTACTTCCATCTTGGAATGTAGAGAATTTGCAAAATAGTAGCTATCTGTCTCTATCTCTGGTCCATCTTGACCTATAGGCTCGTATCGATACCTTATATCATCCATCCTTGTTAAAAATTCAAACCATTTTTGCTGGTGCACATAATTCACTTAGCAATTATTCGCTCAGATTGGTTCTAATGATGGTGTTCCTTACTCGGTCGCTTCTTCTCTTACCTTCCATTCTTCCGAGATATCTCATATCTCCCGCTCCTATGCGAGTTTTACAGCTTTGAGTAAGGGTTGGAAGCTACGATAAACTCGTATATGGAATCAAATATTCTAAGATATTTTTAGAGACAAATTGTTTGCTGACATATTTTTTGTTGATGGCTTGGAATAACTTCTCTCTTGCCGCATACCTTGAATTTAGCCCGTCTTTAATCCTACCATCTGAAACAAATTAATCTACTTTAATCTACAAAACTCATAAGTTTCTGTAGATGCTTATTTGTTCCAGTAATTTCCCCTTTATACTCACAATGCTATTCTTTTCTATTCTGCATATTACCGTGGATTTACTTTTTTCTAGGCTCACTTGCATTTTTTTTCTTTTCTAGCTGTCCCAACCAAAAACTTTCTAGCTTTTCTTGACATTATATTGGAGCATCGCCTTATCTGCTATTAAAACCATGTCATCTTCATATACCAGGGAAAAGAATCATGACGGCTTCAACTGTCAGTATCTCAAATGAAATTCTTGGTTTTAGTTTGGCAGATTTTTTTGTATAGCGTCCATAAATGTAGAAAGTCTCTTCCTGTGACACGTGCCGTTGTTGTCGGAAGACAGGTTGAATGTCCTTAGGTAGTTGCAGCAATTCTTACAGAAACTTTAACTCTTTCTATCATGGTATTATAATATAATAATTAATTTTCCTCTAGAGTATCACACATCTGTAACCGTGATATTTTGTCGAATACCTTACAAAGATCAATGAAATGAATCTTTGATGCACTCACTTTATCATATTCTTTATATAGTTTTTTTTCTATAATTTGCCTTAAGCTATGTAAATATAAGATGGGCGCTTCTATTTGGACGGAACCACATTAGTCCTATCCCAATAATTTTCTACTTTCTTTCTCAGTCGGGGCCAGCCAGCTTTCCAAAATGTGTACCAAAAAATCTATTTCTTAAAACTTATTTGATCCGTTATTCTTCATTTATTCGTTTAGAATACTCTCCATTGGGTATTCTTATAACGTTTCTATTGCCTACTGACATATAATTATTATTGATGTAAGTTAGTAAATAAAGTATTGTAAAAAGCGTTGAACAATATATTTTAAAAACTCTTGGTTTAGTAAAGTTACATGGTTGTGCATTTTTTTTTTTTAATTATTTTTCTGATAGATATTAAACTGAACACGAAATCAGGATTAAAAAAAAAAATTGTTGACAAGCAAAATGAAACCCTTTATAATCACACTTCATCGTCCCAATACAAGTGTGGCAGCGTACAATCATAATGTAAATTTTAATGTATCACTTTACTCACATACGTATTATTGGCCTAAAACAAGAATACTCAAAGGATGGCTCTTCATTCCAACTATCTGTTTAATTCATAAACTTACTTGTCCCTTTAGGGTTAACTGTCATATTTCACACTTAATCCTAAAACCCTTCCTCTCTTATATACTGTCTGGCTGGTTAACCCTCACCCTGCCAAATAAACCCTTTGCTACCTAATAATTCTCCAGTCAGACTCGCTATACATGATTCATTTCTCACTATGAAGGGGCGCAGAATGAGTACTACCAGCGGACCCTCATTTCATTATAACATCATTTCTTTACTAATAAGTTAATGCTCATACATCTTTCCAAATTAATTACTATCAAAGATATTTGCAGAAAGGAATAATAAATTAAAGTAAGACATTATAAAGTTAACCTTATTTGTTACCGAATGTTACTTGGATACTAATTTAAGATTGTTCTTCCCTTTTCACTGACCTTTTTTTTAAAAAAAAATAATAAATAAACATCGTACTAATCATTTATAGAAGATTGATGGGTTTGTATGAAATTGGAAAAACAAACCAAAAATCTGGTGTGAAACACCTCTCTGCAGTTTATACAGATTTAAGTGACAAATTTTCGATGATCATTTTTGTTTCTGAACGATGTCTTAAAATTTACAAGAACGTTAGTCCCGTTGTATGTAATAAAAAAATTGAAGACAAAGTGGCTGAAAATTTAATTTTCAACCTTTTAATTCTCTTCATTTTCCCAGTGAAGTACAGTATTGAAGAAGAATTTTCATAATAAATGATATGTTTTTAGGAAATTATTTTTATCCAGCATTGCGGACCCAACCACATATTACATTCAACAATTATTCTTCTACTCTATCTTTATGGGAAGTAAAGAAAGATCACTTTTCCTCATGTATTATTAATGAGTAAAAATAAAAGTCTGAAAAATGTTTGATTATTATTTATAATAAAAATACATAATTATATTATAATAAAAATTACAAAATCTTTAATGAAAAAAATATCCTAATGGAAATAATTTCATTTTTAAGGAATAAAGAGATTTTGTTGTTAATTCAAGTGGAAACTCTTAGTACTTCTGTCCTCAACCAGGTGTCACTGTAGGTAACCTTTGTGATAAATTATTTAACATTTTGCATAAAATTATTAATAAAAATGTAATTAAATAAAATGGTGTTAATATTATTAATTCTACATGTAGGAAATTATAAATATGGAATTATATGGAATTTGTATAATACGAACCGGCTGGTGTATATGTAATACAAATAATTACAAAATTTTTACTTCCCAAAATACTTCTTATTATACACGTAACGCTACTCGTGGGTTACCGAAGTTTAGAATGTAAAGATTTACATTTTCTAAGAGCATCTACACCTCACTGTCGGGGATGGGTAGAGAAGTTATGGAAAATTTGATAAAATTACAATACTTCCTCTTACTAGGAGTAAGAGCAAATAAAAACAATTGGTTTCTCTAACAATTAGTAGTTTTACTTGACAAGTAGTTTTTCTTCAATCTTGGAACTTTTACTATAAGAATAGCTGCCCTTAATTTAAGAAGGGGCAGTATTTTGTATTGAGTTACATTTTAGCGACTTCCAACAAACTCTAAACGTTTCAAATCTAACATCATAGATTTTCCAGAACTCCATAATCAATATTTTCACAAAAATATTTCATATAAAAGTGAAGAATTTTTTTTATATGTGCAGTCAAAGATGTAAAAAAAAAAACTAAGTCGAAATAATAATAAATAAGAAAACTTTAAACGCTTTATTTCTGGTTAACCGATTTTTTCAAACATGGAATTACAGCAATGTAAATATCATATCTAATTATTAATATGGTAGAAACATAAATAGATTTTGCCAATTTAAAGAAAATATCGTTGAAGTCTTTTATGATAAAAATCACGAAAAATAAAAAAAGTGGTCAAAAAACAGAGTAAAATAGCACTTGACGGGGTTGACGGATTTTTCACCGAAAACTTTATTGACAGAAACGGTGGTGATGATTATTTGGCAAATCAAGTGTGAGCTGCTTGTGACTTTACTTGAGTGGCCTACGACTTCCTCTATGAGAAACCAGTAAGAGTAAAATTTAAATAAGTAGGCTCACAATAGTAGGTGATGTGTAAAATATATTTTTGACAATTGAATTAGAAGGGAGGGCAGAAAAGAAGTCAGCATCTATTAATAAACTTAAAATACACAAAGATATAATATAAAAGATTTTGTTACAAGAAAATGTAATACTTAGTACTCTGACTGGACATGGAAACTTCAAATTAAACTTAAGAGATAGAAAGTCTCCATGGAAAAATCAAAAGAACAAAATCTATGAAGTTTTGTTCATATAATTCGTTTGTTCACGGTTCCCCATCTGATGACATCTCATAGTCCTTAGCTGACGCCGGGTTTCACTTGACAAACTCAGACCAAGCTCACTCAGATCTTTAAGGGATCACTTAGATTTTATGAAAATACCTAAAATTAATTTATTGATAAACTTGAGTGATACATAAAAAGAAAGCGATTCACAAAGAGTAAATAAAGTTAATGGCTTTAATATCATTGTGGTAATCAATTATGAAAGAAAAGAATCATTTCAGTAGAAATTACAGTATGTGATTATGGAAAAAAAATTCTGGAAATAACAACTTCTTGTGCAGATTCGTATAATGTTGAAGAGTTACAAAAATATTACTGTAGAGTTATGAAAGGAGAGTAGTGACTGAGGGCTATCATGTAACAACTACTACTCAGTTTGCATACATACGAGTGAGAGATGGATGGATAAGGTAAGATGAAGAACATTTGGTGGGTGGTGTCGGTGTTGGTTGAGGTTGTTGTTTAGAAGGAGAGTCACTTTCCACTCCACCACGGCTGTTCCTAGACTACCAACTAATAATGGATGTAGTGGAGAAATTAATAGGCTTGGTTAGGTGGCAACTTGGCGGCCGACCTCAATATTTAAATAGCATCCCACCATCTTGCACCAATCTCCTCTAACATTGATCCATTACCACAATAGGATCGCCGAATAGCTTTGGAAACATTTGGTACAATATATGTATCTAATTAGTTCTCATGTCAATCATCTTTAATTTATTTAAGTATGGCCTATTTATATTTTCTCTTACTCCTAGGTTGCCTGAGTACGAACAAATGTTTTTAGCGTATGGTCTTCATAATATATATTCTAAGATATTCAGAATATGAAAAGTGTTTGTAACAGAACATCTCTAAAACAAAATAATCGCGGTAAGTTCAAACTTAGTATTCTGTTAAACACTAGTACCGCATCTGAAACGAAGGTTTCGGGCAAAATCCGTCAACCGGAGATGCGACTTACTGATATTTACCAGGTTTCTCGATGTTCTCGTAAATGGTTCCAATTTCGTTTATAATCATAGTAGCTAATAATTATCACTTTTATTTGTAACAATAGGAACTACTGTGGCAACAATAGCGTAATGCTTTCCCCTAAAGTACCACTTCAATGGTTTTACCATCTACGAGGAACATTCAATAAGTAACGAGACAAATCGCTGTAGATCAAAAACAATTTCTTTATTCAATACAAAACTTTGGCTACTTTTCAACATATTCCCCAGCAACATTTATACACTTGTCACATTGTTCTTCTAATTTGTGTATGATAATATTCTTTGGGTTGATCTCGAAGCCACTTTTGCACCTGATTTTTAACTTCTTCATTGGATTGAAAATATTTCCCACTAGAACCTCTTTAAGGAGTCCAAACAAATAGAAGTCCAATGGGGCAAGATCGGGGCTGTAGGGGGGATATGGAAGGATCTCCTACTCCACTTTCTTTGTGGGCGTCCGTAAGTTGTCTTGGAACCCATCTCGCACAAGTTTTCTTGTACTGCAGCTTATACTGAATAATGCTATGGACAGTTCTAACACTCGCATGCACTTCTTCAGCTATCAGTTCAACACTAATACGCCTGTTGTCCTGAATTAACGCGTTAATGCGAGATTCGAGAGAGGAGGTTGCAACAGGACCACTTTTAAACTGTTCTACCAATTTGTAAACGTTCGAACGGTTCAAAAAATTTACTACCGTACACCTCCAACATCCTTTTGTGGATTTCACTACCTTTGATAGACTCTGCAACTAAAAATATTATCACTGAGAGTTACTCTTCTGAGGTGCAATGCTCAAGCGCTCGCCATTGTTAACTGAATACATTTGAGGTTATGCTTACCAAATACTCTCGAACAGGTGATGGTAATCTACGTACAAGGATACTAACTTGACGCACTGAAACTATTGTATTGATTAAACAAACCGTTTCTGAGCTACAGCGATTTGTCTCGTTACAAAGAAATTCGATTAACCGGAAGTTCGACATTACAGAATAGGGTTTTTGGAATTTTCTCGAAAATAACTTTAATAATGTGATAATAATGTGAAAATAACTTTAATAATGTAATTGTTGCGCTCTTATGGTCTACAAAATAATCACTTGATTATTAAAATAATCAGCTTGGTTGGCTGGTACTTGTTTCCCCACCAAATCTATAATTACGTTACGATAAATAGGTGAAATTTTGTTTAAAACAAAATTTGTCGTGATATGTATAATTGTATTAACAGGAGTAAGAGAAAGTCGTGTGAGTGTTTCACACCAACTTATTTTACTTTCTCTTACTACTGTGAGCTTCGGTGGAATTTTCACCGAAAATATTAGTTTTGAGATCCCTTGGCTATAAAAAAAAGTGGTTTTACTCCTCATGTTGTGTGAGTGCGAAATTTTCTGAATTGAGTTTCTACCTGAAATAGGTAGTTCTGAGGTTCATTGAGGACGAAAAAAATTGTTATTAGCGACTGGTCCTCAATCCTCAGAGCTCTGAATAAAATATCTCAGAAACAAAATCGCAGGAAGCTCAAACTTGGTATTTACGAAGGTTTTGGGCAAATTCAACCGGTGTGACTTTAATAAATTTCTTTTTCAGTTTTCCGCGATATTCTCGAAACGAGATTTGTATATATCAAGGAAGGTTCAGATAAAGGATAAAAGCAGTGTTAAAGGAATGCGACCTTCCTAAATAAATTTCGGAAGGTTACTTTGGTTGGATCACCTGCACCGAATGGAAGAAAGAAAAGCGCTGCGTAAAGCCTTTGACGGGTTCCCAGACGTAGAAGACCTAGAAGGAGGCCAAGGATGCGGAAGCAGGTCTTAAAAAAATAGTCAAGCAGTGGAGATGGAAAGTGTGGTGTAACTAGCGGAGATTTGCTCTATGCAAATCTATGTTATCACACTGTTTGCGAAACGCATCCTGATGATGGGCGAACGCCCGAAACGGTCGATGACCACAAAAAGAAGCAGACTATCACGGAAAATATCTCTGAAACTAGCGGAGAGGTTGATGTATGTATGTTTTAGTGTAGCACGAGCGGTTTTGAAAGGGCGTAGTAATTTTAAGAAATATTAGGGCTTAGTGAGTTGGGAAGTAGTATTTTTTTTTTTTTTAATTTAATTTAAGGCGCTTCAACATCTATGATCATTAGCGCCCGGAGCCTTCTCAGTGCACTGCCGGCCACCGGAAAATGTTCTCTCGCTGCAGACAACAGCATCCATCACCGAACAGTGAGCTGTAGAGGCTCCTAGGAAGAAAAAATCTAATGGTATGTCCATACTTGTGCGCTTTCCTCTTCCTCTTCCCTTTCAACTTGCGCTTCCTCTTTCCATTTCAACATGCCTCTTTCGCGCATCCCTCTTGAGCCATTCAATTCGTTGTCCACACTTAATCATCTGTTCAGTGTGCATTTTATCGATGGATTCATTAGCTATTAGCATTAGCTATTTGTGCAGGTTATCTGTTTTTGAAAAGTGCACGGAAAAGAAAAAAGCTGCGAGCCCTGTAGACAAAGCAGCTTTACAGAAAACGAAATATTGGACTAGTCACAGAACTTCAGCTTGACTTGTTAAGAATGAAAGAGCCAATCACTTCAAAGAAGAACACTCGTTTTCGAGATGCTATTCCACTTGAAATAAGGCTACTCATTACGTTGAGGTTTCTCGCTACCTAGATTCACTAACGTCTTTGGCATATTTATGTACAGTATCGAAGCAAAGCTTATCTGCAATGCTACCAGAAGTCATGTCGAGATATTATTAATTAATAATAATAGCTTAATACTATCAGTTAATAATAAAATTATTATTAAAATAATAATTAAATAATATTTAAAAAATAATAATATAAATAAAATTATATAATTTATAAATTATAATAATTTTTTAATAATAAAATTATTATTAAAATAATAATTAAATAATATTTAAAATTAATAATATAACATATAACCTATACCAATATCACACAACAAGTAGCGATATCAAAAGATGCATAGAATGTTGAACGAAAATCCAAGAAGTTGGATTCACGTGCGCTGTTGGTTGCGTCATGAAAACAAATGCCTATTCAACTTCAATGAGGCATGCAATAACGCATGCCTTTCATTCATCACACCGTGCGCTACGACGCATGCCTCTGTTAAAAGGAAAGTTGCACCAGTGTGGACATACCCTAAGGGTAGCACTGGACTCGAACCCGGGACCTCCGCGAGGGATTCCAACGCGCTAACCACTTAGCTAATTCCTCCCCCTCAGTAATTAATTATGATTAAAGGCAACTAATGTAATCACTAAATATTTATATATAAAAACGAGCTAAACTAAATATAACTTGGATAGATAACTATAAAAACCGAGTGGCGGTGTAGAACACATCTTGAAAATATAACGATGCGACTCGTTGGAGACTTCTTGCTGACTGACAATTGTCCCATTACACCAAGCAACAAAAGAAAGACGAATAGACTTTCTAGAAAACATAAAAGTGTACAAAACTAGACTATGCACAAAAACTAAAGAATGACCACAATAACTCAGAGACTCTCTTTAAGGTCATTCCCCACACCTAACTAAATTACAAACATACCACCTATGACCATAGAGCAAAAGACATATCTATGCACATATGTTATAAAGTCTCACACACACACACACACACACACACACACACATATACACACATGTTCATAATAAAAAAATCTAGTGTGAAACGGTCACATTACTTTCTTATATTGCAGTTTACAAAATTATAACTGACAAATTTCATTGTTATAACAAATTTAATGAAATTCGTCAATGCTTTTTTGGAGAAAATCGCATAATCTGAAAAAAAAAACTGTTCAGTAAAAGCGCACTTCCGGTTTACTAATTTTCCGGAAACTCGGAATTTTGGCCATCTATTTATTTCTAATTAATTCTGTTTGGATGATAGAATTGTATAATCAACTATGATAGCACTTAGAGAAAAACATAATCTCTCCCATCAAAAGCCTCCTTAAATGATTTTACCGGGAGAAATGTTTCAAATAGAAGTTGTAGCTCTTTATTTATATAGTTGCTAAGTCAATTTAGCAGTTTTATAATCGTTGGTTTTCCTCACCAGGTTTTTTTTTTTTACTGTGCATGATCGGTTATTCTCATGATTTAAAAAAAAAATCAAAAAGTAACCCTCCTGTTCATAGACAAATGCAATTCTGCTCTCCCCTCGAAGAACAGTCAAATAAAAAAAAATAAATACTCATACATATGGTTGCAATTCAGGTTGACTGACAGTAACACTTAGTGCATTGTTTTTTCGACAGATTGGCGTGGTTTTACTATTGTCACGCCTAACTTTTCTATTTTTATTGTCCCTGTCACCACTCACGTCTATCATTGCAAAAGAACAGCTATTGTCATGTATCCGTTACGCTTCTTGATCACCCTCAAATTGAAACTTGTATATTCTTTACTAGTAGAGTCCAATCGTTAGTAAGCCATAAATTTATACCATTCTGAATATTACATTAATAATTATCGCAGTTAATAGAGAATAACGATGTGTAGATAATTGAAATTAGCATTAAATAAATCTTACTTATTTTTTTACTTTCTCTTCCTCCTATTACTCCTAGTAAGAGAAAGTGTTGCAATCGTGTCAAATTTTCGATATTGAGTTTTCACCGGAAATATCCGTTTTGAGGTCCCCTGAGTCCAAAAAAGTAGTTTTTAGCAAATGGTCTATATATATATGAACAGCAAAGCTCAAAAACGAAAAACCGTAGAAAGTTGACACTTGATATTCCGTTTAGGTATCACCATGGGATCTGACTGTACGTTATCTGTGAAAATTCCTCAACCGGAAGTACCACTTTACTAGTTATTTTTTTTACTTTTTTGCGTTTTTCTCAAAAATGGCTCCGACGATTTTCTTCAAACTTATTGTGACAACTATACATACAAAGAGCTACAACTTTTATTTGAAACATTTCTCTGGGAAAATTCATTTAAGGATACCTTTGGGGGAGGGGTGGGGTTAGGTTTTCCTCTAAAGTGCTATTTCAGTTTAATAGACAATTCTGTCATCTAAATAATATTAATTAGAATTGAATATGTTGTTGAAATTCCGAGTTTGAAAAATTCGGATAACCGGAAGATCGTTTGCTTCAACAGTTTAACAGGATTTTTTTCATTTTTTCGCGATTTTCTCCAAAATGGCTCCGACGATTTTCTTGAAACTTTATACATAAACTAAACATACAATGATCTACAACTTCTATTTAGAACATTTCTCTGGGAAAATTCATTTAAGGCACTTTTAAGGTTTATGTTCTTCTATAAAGTGCAATGTACAATTCTACCATCCAAACAAAATTAATCTTCTATATATATAAAAATTCAGCATCCGTATGTTTGTGGCCGCAAAACTCGAAAAGTAGTCTATGGATTGACTTGAAATTTTTACACAACGTTGCATTTCTATATAAGAGTGTTTATATATACTTTTCACTCTGAATTTCCCACGGAAACGGGAACATCTCCGAGCGTTTCGCTAGGTTGGCAGAAATAGACAGACTCAGACGCTTGCGATGGTGGCTCACTCTCTGAACCTCTTTCTCAACTACTTATAAGTACCTCTAATCCGAAGTTCCCACGGAAACGGGAAATTCCGAGCTAAAATCCGTTCAAACGGCCATATTGCTTAAGCACTTGCTTCTTCAGGTATTGCTGCTACGTTGATGGAAGGAGGTAGAACAGCGCATTTAGCTCTTAATCTGTCATGACTTAAACATGTACTTCTCAGAAAACCCAACATGTAACATTTCTAAAACATCAGGAATGGGAAAGGTTCTTCGGGCGTGCAAAATTATTGTATAGGATGAGTGTTCAATGGCTTATAAGAAGTCATTGGAAGCATTAGACCATACATTGAAAGACTTGCGAAATAATCAGGTTCCATTTGGTGGAGCATTGATGTTACTAGCCGGTGACTTCAGGCAAACGCTTCCAGTGATACCTCGCTCAACACCAGCTGATGAATTGCATGCCTGCTTGAAATATTCAACTCTTTGGAGCACAGTAAAAAAAATTCATTTAACAACGAATATGAGAGTTCAACTTCAAAACGATCCAACAGCTGCCATATTTTCAAGACAATTACTCGAACTCGGTAACGGCACTGCTCCTACAAATTCGGAAACGGGAAAAATCACCTTCCCATCTAATTTCTGCAACATTGTACATTCAAAAGAAGAATTAGTAGACAGGGTATTCCAAAGCATCGAAACAAATTATCAAAATCACGCATTGGTTAAGCCTAAAAATCAGACTGAGCCACAGCGAAGCGTGGTCGGGTTAGCTAGTTAGAAATAAATAGATGGCCAAAATTCCAAGTTTCAAGAAAATTAGTAAACCGGAAGTACGCTTTTTCTGAACAGTTTTTTCCAGTTTTCGATGAATCTCATTAAATTTGGTACACAAACTATAAAATTTGTCAATTATAATTTTGAGAACTGGAGTAAGAGAGAGTTGTGTGAGTGTTTCACATCGGATTTTTTTTACTTTCCCATTACTGCTTAAAAGGAAGTATTGTGATTGTTGCAATTCTTTCATACCAAGTTTACACCAGAAATTCTGGTTTTTGAGGACCTAAAAAGTAGTTTTTTGAAAATAGTCTGTGTGCGTGTGTGAACAGCACAGCTCAAAAACGATAAATCACAGAAAATTTAAACGAAACTCCCTATGAGTATCTCCAAAGTATCCAACCAGTAAATTATAGGTTAAAATATAGCTCCAAATAATTTTATTTACAATAAAATATATTTGTATTAAATTATAAATAATATTTGTATATACACTAACATTCATGTAGGCCTATGACTTTTATTTGTAAACTTTCTTTTGGAAAAATTAATTTAAGAGGGGTTTTGTGGAGCGCTGGGGTTATGCTTTCTTCTAATGTGCTATTTAAGTTAATTATTTCCTCAAGGGAGCGTACTTGCTCCTCTCCTCTACACAGTGTATACGGCAGACATTCCTCTCAATCCTAACACAACTATTTATTCATTCACCGACGATACGGCAATCATCTCCTAAAATAAGGATCCTGTAATTGCCACCCGATCCCTTCAATCTCATCTTCAAATCCTCGAACCCAGGTTTCGCAAATGGAGAATAAAGATCAATGAGAGCAAATCCAGATACATACCATTCATTCTGAATCGCAAAATACTTGCTCCAATAGACCTGAACCGTATTCCTATTCCTTGGCAGACAAAGTGCGATATCTCGGACTGTATCTTGATAAACGCCTTACCTGGAACCCACATACTCGACTTAAGCGACAAGAACTTAACTTCCGATACCGAATGATCAAAAGACTACTCGACAGACGATCAAAATTAACTTTCTCGAACAAAAAAAGACTCTACACAGCCCTGCTCGCTCTTATCTGGACATGCGGACTCGAACTGTACGCATCAGCAATGCTCTCCAATCTTCATCGTATCCAATCTTTCCATTCAAAAAATCCTCCGCACAATAGTCGATGCTCCTTTTTACGTCACCAACCATACTATCCACAGTGACCTAAAACTCCCATTTGTCCAAGAACTCACCAAGTCCCGATATAGATAGATAGACAGAAGATAGATGAAGATGTTTATTGAAATTAAATCATACAAAAATTCTTTTAAAACTACATAAAACAATGCAATACATCAAACAATGGTATATAATTTCATCTGCCGAGTTTGCCTTTCTATATAAATAAACAAAAACAATAGTAATTTCTTTATACTAAACAAATGTTTAAAAAAAAAAGAGTTAAAATAAGAAAGATTACAAATAATGCGAATACATTACGAACAAAACATTAATTACATTCTAAACTAAAGAATAATAAACATAAGTTTAAAAAGATTGTTACCTATGTATCTAAAAACCAATAAAAGCAAAATAATCTCTTTTGATTAATTAAAATTGAATTCTTTTATTAATCCATCTCTATAACGCATGGCCAGCCTTATTTATTTATATAACGCAACCCAATCATTGCTATTTAAAAAATCTAAACATTCTTGAGTATCTAAGAATGATCTACTTAGAAACCGTCTTCGAAACTCTGACAACACCGGGCAACGTCCTAAGAAATGGAAAACGTCTTCTATTTCCTTTCGGTTACACAGAAAGCATTCATAAATTCTAGATTCAATCCAAAGTTTATAATTTAAATTTAGTAAACTGTAGTAAACTCTTGTTTTAAACAAAGTTGAAACAATATTTATTGAATAATTTTCTAGATACGAGGGTATATTATTAAAATTCAATTTACTGTATACTGCATGATAGTTAGAATTTAGCGCTCTATATATAAAAAATTGTTTCCTGTTTGTTTCTAAAAGTTTAACTATATCATACATCTGGGTTTGCAAACACTCAATATTTTCAAAATACTCTGCGGAACCAACCACCACAACTATTATTTTTTTTTCCAGTTTTGTTTTATTTTTATTTATTTTAATTTTATTTTATTATTTGTTATGTTATCTATTGTCATCTCATTTGCTTGTTGTGTGTAAATTCGCAGTTGCAAATAAATAAAAAAATTGGTAAAAAAAAAACAAGAAAAAAAAGTTGATTATATAATTCTATCATCTCTATAATATTAATTAGTCTCAAATGTGTTGCCAAAATTTCGAATATGAAGAAATTCGGTGGACCGGGAAGTGTTACTTTACTGAGCAGTATTTTAGTTTCTATTATTTTCTCCACAGAGGCATCATCGTGTTTCATTAAACTTGGTGTGCTAACTATACATATAGGGACCTACCACTTCTATTTGTAACTTTTTTTCCGAGGGCTGTGCTGGAGGTGAAGGTCTCCCCCCCCCACACACACAAAAAAGTAATTTTATTAATTTTAGTTTCTCTCCAACATTTAACATTAAAGATAACTAAATATGTGATAAAAATTGTCATTTTAAAGAGAATGTTTCAGTTAAATTATGGAAATTACAGTAAGGGAAAGTCAGATGATTGTTTTGCACCAGATTTTTATCTATAAATAAATGATATAAATAGGTATAAAACTAAAAACACTTCTAATTAATTGCATCGTTAAGATCATTTATATGACATATTCTAAGAAAACATTTTAGCTGACTGTATTTGGGTGTCTTTTCTATATTAGCATTTTTTTTTTTTTTCCAAAGAAAACATTGATTTGCGTTTGAAGGCGCCAATAGCTATAAATTGTGGAGAAAATAATTTTTTTATTTATGAAATTGTTTAATTTCACTAATACAGTAAAGTATGTTACACTAAATTAAAACAATTACGCTCAAATCTTCTCCTCTTTAAAATATAACTGGTACTCACAAGTTCATAATTTACTTTAAAAAATTCACTGCCACGATTTACTATTAGAGTTTGATTGTGATAAATGTTTAAAATAATTACCCAAAATATTAAATAAATATTCTGCTTATTTAAAAAGTAACGATATGCTTAACTCTGGAAGTTATAATTTACTGTATTTACTATTTATTAAACAAGCTAGCTTATATTATTACCTGCACATTTAAGTAGTTTTATAGTATTTAATGTTATAAAAATTTTTCTTCAACTCAAACTAAATAAAGTTCAACTTGAAACAATATATTATCATATTATTATAAGGCCTAAACAAATCTGTCAAGTATGCAATAGTCGTATGGTATGTACCATTTCACTATTTTATGTAATTTGTCCAATATATGCTCCATAACTTTTATATCCCTTATGTTAAGAGTTTAACAAAGAACTACCTAATAAATATCCTACCCACTTGTAATGAAATCAAAATAAAACAAATATTCATGTAAATAATAAATTTTTTTTAAATTTAGATTTTTTTGTGCTCAATGAATGAATGATGTCCTAAATAATAAAATAAAATACAATTTTTGTTTATAAACATTGAAGTATTAATAAAGAGATCAAAAAAGAAACTTAATAATACCTTTAAAGTATTATTTTTCTAACTCTAAATGCTGTTATGTTGTTTAAGGAGTTTGCTACTGTATTTTTGTTGTAGTTGGTTTTCTTTTAATTTATTCCATACCATTCTATTTGTATGGGGCACTCCCTGGAACCAAATAAAATTATTATTATTATTATTATCCTAAGTGAGATTGGATTTTTTTTCTGAGCTTGCTTTCAGTACCTACTCACTATTATTAAAATACTTCAAAAGTATTCTATATTAATTGATGACCATGAAATTTCATTTCAATAATATTTCTTGCTGGAATTTTACCAAACATTTACATAGTTATACTTATTACTGTACAAATCATGGAACCGTAAAATCTATTGAACTATCAGCTAGAAGGAAAAACTAACGTCAAATTAGTAATAAAATAGGAGTTTTTACCCGTTTTTACATTAACAAAAAAAAAATCGTTTCAGAAAATTGAAAAACTCAAATTAAACATGATCTATTGGTTAACAGTTTTAGACTGAAACCTTCGTTTGTCAGATCTCTTGCCCACACAAGACGAAATTTTCCTTTTCTTTTCGGGTTAATTTATTAAGTATATAAATATAAAAGCACGCACTCATACACTCAAAACTTGTGAATTGTAAATGAATCAGAAATCTACTGGCAGATTTGTACAGCGAATTTGGTTATAAACTATAAATAGGAAGATTATGGATTGAAACTACACCTTATTTTAGTATCAACCGAAAATCCAGTATATACCATGTTCCAATTCAAAACTATTTTGGAGAAAAGTTTATTTTAGTGAAGAGAAAGTAAATACAAATTTAAACTTTTGATGTGCTTTCAAACCGTTCACAAATGAGATTCAAATGGCTTCTGTTTACTCTCTGTGACGTCATTGCAAGGCACGCTGTTAGAGGCACCATGATTTAATGTTATGAGAAGCTTGATTCGTGAAGGCAAAATTTCATGTGTAATTTTCAAATTAATATCGTGTCCCCCTGCCTATTTCTTTTTAATATGCTTTGACATTTATTTAATTGTTGATTATTGAAATCATTTCAATTTTGTTTTGGCTTTATCACATTTGTGTTTTTTAAGAACATTTTGTTTTTTATAATGGAATTACAGTATCAAAAAGTAACAATAACAATGTTATACGAGGCTCTGCAGTATACAGCAAATTTGTTGAACATAACTGAATCTGGTAAGTAAATGAAAAACTGTTGGCATATTTCCAGCAAACGAAATTGGCTGAAGTAATGAAGGTTAGGAATTAAGAAAGAATAAAAAAAAAAATAGTGTAGATATATTTTAGTGTCTACATTCTGGACATATTATTACCAAATGAAAAAGTTTATTTCCTAAGTTATCAGCTAGAAACACATTCCAAATAAACTGTTCTTGGGTTTCTAACTGTAGCATCGTTTAGTATACAGATTGCAAGTTAATGTGCTACAAAAATAATATTAATAACTTGAAGGTTTTGTGTAATTTAATGAAGATTTAACCATGGGTGTTAGTTTAAAGTTGAAACGAAGTGAAATTCTAAACGACATGTGAGAATGTTTCTAACAAAAGGGAAACTATTGATGGCAATTTTTTTTTGGTTAATGCTTGGGATAATGATTAATTGTTTGGTTATTGTATATTATAATGTAAATATCGTTTTTATGAGAGAAATTATGGCAATTTGAATCGAAGGTATTGTAGTGATGGAAAATAGGGTTAATAACGAAAATCAAATGTTTCTATCTCATATTGAATTTAAAAAACAAAATAATTGATCATTTGTGACAAAAATTATGATGTTTACCTTACATTGTTTGGAAAGGCAGATGAAGTAATAAAACTGGCAGAATAGTTTGGGTGTATATAGGAAGGAAAATGCAGGGAAAGGTTTAGCTGCCAAGTGACAGGAAAGAACGATGCTAGAAGTAAGGTCACAAACTGTGCTGGCTGGACAATTCTTTTGGGCAGAGTTGTGAAAACAAGCAGTAGAAGTAGTAAAGCTGTATTTGTTGGTCCAGGGGTCACACCATTCTAAACGGGCCGCCAAGTCTTGCTACAAATTGCCAGGCAATTCAATTCCTAGCCAAGAGCCGAACAGGGTTTTATGTTGTCGTACCACCCACCTTTCTGCCTATATAGCCAGCATAATGCATGAGTAGAACCGGTAAACCGGGTGCGGCCACTAAACCTACTTCTTATAGTTTAGCCTTTACACGTGCCTCTCTCTCTCTTAAACTTTTCTATATAATTTATATCTTATTTGCCAGTTATTTAATTCCAGGGTTATATTAAGTAAGGTGATAAATGCAATTTCCAAAAAAAATAAAATCTAATTTATTTGAAGTATTATGATTTCGCATGGCGAGAATACAAGTATTTCTTATAAGAGAATATTTTGTTTTTTTGAGCAAATTGTTGTAGAACCATTATTTTTTTTCCTTCAATAAGGATTTAGACAATTAGGTAGGTAAAAATATGCTTTATTTTCAAATGCAACTCAGAAAACCTTGGTTTCTATATAATTGTAGAACATAAGTATAATATATCTCAGTAAAGGAATTTTAAGGAGAAAAGCTGATAGAACCAATTAGACTAAATAACATCAGTTTCAGGACAATTATACATTTTTAGGTTCTCAATTAAACAAGTGATAATTTAAAAATTAATTAACCTTACTTTTATATCTATTTTAAAACTTATGCAGATTCTATAATAAGAGTTAAATTATAAAATATACAATATTACGTTACCGCATTACAGTTTAAAGTTTTTATTTTATGAGAACTTGCCCTGAATTAAAACAATGTTTCATATGGATTTTTTGAAATTTAATTTTCAGGAATGTGTTTGAATAAAATATCTTTAATACAAAAATTTTAGGAATCTCATACTTGATATTTCGTCTAGTTGTCCTGGGAATCGGTTATGGATGTTTTTAGTCAAAATCCATTAACTGAAATTGAGACATTGTCTTTTTAGCTTTTGCAGCATTCATTTTTGCATGCTAGCAGGTCACATATCTGCAAGTCTATCAATTGTAGTTTAAACAATTTTCAAAAAAGAAAAATTGATGTTTGAGATTGAGACAACTGCAACATAAGCTATCTTCTAAAGGTTAACTTCGATCCACTGTTAAGTAATATACAGTACTAGGATCTATTAAATAATTTATTTGAATTCCTGAAAAGAAAAGTGTTTCAATTGAAAATATTAGGTTTATATGTACGACAATAATTAACACTTTGTTTAAAGAAAATCGAAGGAACACTTTGGGGCAAATGCTGCAAAACACAGAAACCAATTTGGTGGGGCACACCTTTTAGAAGTTCCTGTAGATCAGGGAAATTAGACTTTTCTCTAAACGCCATTTTAAGTTTTGTTCCAACTTGATAAAATTGGCTGCTATCTGGTGGTCTACAGCAGAGGTACCCAGCCTTTTAGGTTATCTCGGCCACCCTTTCAAGGGCCACACTTAAAATACAAACATTAATGATAGCTGATGAGCAAAAACATTATTTTCGTGATATCCGGTACTATATTATTCAGTTCATAGTAAGTACTAAATCAAAGTATTCATTTGCGATTACTGCTATAACGAAATAACTTAGTAATATAATATTTTAAACAGTTTACTATAAAAGTAAAATTAATGGGGTAGCTGATACTGTATTTGAGTAACATTGGCTCATTGAAGTAGTTACAAATCTCAGTGAGTTTACAGATATTTTAATTCTAATTTTACTCTTCGTTTGCTTCAGCCTTGAAAATATCAAAGTCGTTGATGTTGCCAAAAACCGAAGACATTAATAAGGTAGGATTGTGAGGCGAGGGATATTAATTTTGGGAATATAGGATTTATAAAGTGCAATCTTTAAATTGAATGTCAACTGCAGTTCTATACGGTATATTTCAAAAATTCACAGATTATTTCTTGGCAACTTTAAACTGAAGAGCATGTTTGCTATTGTTAAAAACGTAAATTCGATATCGTTAAGTCGAGATATTTCCACTCACTGCTTGGACACTAAGGCATTTCAGATCCATCTAAATAGTATGAAAAAAGCATTAGTAAATTATTTACTTGTATTAGTTTAAAATAGTTTGTTAGGTGGCATACAAAATAGTCATAATAAATTCCAATTCTGGACACCAAGAAGTGTAATGTACCGTTTTCTCACCGCCAATTTGTGTAATATGGCCATCTCAATTAACCAATTTGTCAAATTCGAAGAAAATTTGTGTACAAGATTAGAAATAATTGTAGTGAGGGAAAGGTCTATATCGTTTCACATCAAATATTTTTGTTTTAAAAAAAAGAAGACATTTTATTAAAGAGAGAACAGCAGCTTGCGCCAAATATTCTTCCTTATTTGGAATATTTGGCAGGTATTTTTCTTTGACGGCTATATGAACAGTTGGTGAAAATTTATCAAAAAATATCTAACCTAAAGTTACTTATTTTTTTTCGAAAAAACAAATATAATAGAGTTTGATGATAGAAGTTGTTCAAAATTTATTTGTAACAGTTGAAACAATCTCAACAGCAATTATAATTACAAATGTAAATGTTTGTTTATATAGCAGGGTTTAAAGTTATCAGTTACATAATATGAGGGGTGATTACGATACCATGAATAATGGAAATAATACATTATTCCTATCGGCCAACAGATTGGACATTAAGACTCTTTCAGATTAAATACTAAATATAATGATGTATCAAATTACCCATCTATCTAAACATAGGGGGCATTTTTTCTCCCTTTAGGCCGAGTCAGAAGTTGATATCGACTTCCTCATATTTTCCCAAAGGAATGTGCGTTTATAAATATACAACTTTGCACTTTTTCACCGTTTTATTGTCCATTATCTTCAATGAAACAAATTCCATTTTGATTTACATTTTGGACTCTTTATAATTACATTCTGAAAACTCTAGACCAGCAAGATTACTGTTTTACGCAAATAGTTTGTAAGGATGTATCCGAAAGAAAATTTCTTGGTTTCATGAGTGGCAATCTTGGGCAAGTAAAGTGGGTTGCACTTTAAATTTGAGCATTTGAATCTCTGGATTCTTGGTAGGCTCAATTAATACAGCTGGAACAGAGTTTAATTGTTTATTGTGGGTCTGAATGTAGAGACAAAGCTCTTAACAGTGTCTATCACAGAGCGTATTCCCAGCTCGCTCTAGATGTAGACTATGTCAACAGTGGACTCTATGATGTTGGGCCTAATAATGAAGATTAGAGGTGAACTGTTAAATCTAAACTATAAGCCCTATATCAAAGATAAAATCTACACTTGGTCTCTGTGTAACCTACATGAGGATGAAAGTACTTTCCATTTTCTTGGTCAATATTAGAAAAACTTTACTAGGTAAAGAATTATAGTCAGTGGTGGAAATGTTAGATTTTTCAAATGGAGCTAATTGTGGTCAAATTTAGTAAGATTTACTAAAAAATGCCCAAAATTATAGAAAATTTTTGGTTGAGAATTTTAATTTTTAATAAGGCATACAGTCTGGTGTTTTTATTTTCCCCCGGATTGCTTTTTTATATTTTTCATTTTTTATTATATTTTTCCTGTAAGGTTTTATTTTATTTTTGGTGAAATTTTGATGTTATTTTTCCTTTTTTTCTCAAGAAATTATGGGGTGAAAATTTAGTTAAAATTTTAAATTTGGTATTTAAATAATTGTTTAAAAGATAAGTTATAATCTTGTTACTTTATAAAAAAAAAAAGAGCTTAATTTCCATTAATATATTCTGTTATGTATTATGTTTGTTTCTTTTATTCTTTTTTTTTACATTTTAAAGTATTTTTGTTTAACTTATTTTAATTTTTTTGTTTTTGTTCTTAAAAAAAAAAAACTTTTTGTTAGTCTGAGAGCTTTTTTTTGTGTTTTATATAATTTTATTTCTTAAATACAGAATTGAGGTCTTAAGATGTAAATTATATAGTAATCCTGACAGACGGCTCTTAGCTATGTCAGTATCATGTAATTTTGTTTTTTTATTTTGTATACTTCTTAAAATAAAAGTACTTTTCTATTATCTATCTCTATCTATATTTTGAGATCCTCTTAGTAAGAAAAGAAATTGTTTTTAGCGAATGATTTGTGCATGTGTGAACAAAATATCACAAAAACGAAAAATCGAAGGGAAGTTAAACTTGTTATTCCGTTTAGATAAGATCATCGTATCATCGTATCTTTTTTTTTTTTTTTTTTTTTTTTTTTTTTAGATTTACTTGAAAATGGCTCCTAAGATTTTCTTTAAACTTTGTATACTGTACACACACCAATGTCTATCACTTTTACTTGGGGATTCTAGGAAACTGTAGCTTTCCTCTAAAGTATTTTTCCTGCCATATACATCAGAATCATGATGTAATACCAAATTTGAAAAAATCTGTTATCCAAATGTGTAAGTTTTCAGAATAGGTTTTTTTTTTCGGAATTTTCTCAAAAACGACCATAACGATTTCCTTTAAACTTGAAATGCTAATTGTATAGATGATAAGTATCAGTTTTATTTGGAATATTTTTCCTAAAAAAAAAAAGTTGTTTTTTCAGTGGCTGTCAATTAGGGTTATTGTCAACCTCAAATCGAGAGTCTCGGCGAGAAGAAGTTGTCCTAACGAGAATGAGACTCGGTCACACCATGTTGACACATAGCCACATATTCCGAGAGAGAATCTCAGCCGGTATACAGCGCTTGCAATACGACATTAACGATCCCGCATATTCTATTGGAATGTTTGAAATATGTAAACACGCGGGGAAAGGTAAATTTGCCGACCAGTCTTACAGATATGTATTAGGAGACAATGAGTGAGGGCAATATCAATAAGACTTTCGAATATTTTAGGGGAGGTTCATCTATTTCATATGTTGTGAAACTAGCTGTACATATGTATGTGTTTAGTTGTTTGCTGGTGTCTTGTGTATAGGTATTTATTTTATAAGTGATATAAGGGATTAGAGGAATATGATTACACCTAGATTGTGGGTTTGATGTAGAAATTGTTAAAATGGTGGGTATGGATATGCATCCCGGATGAGTCCTTACAAATTAGAAACAGATGCAAAGGTACCATAGCTGTTGTGCACCTTAAAAAAATCCAGGAAAAAAACATAGGGTTATGTGTTTAAATCATAACAAAGTAGCAAGCTTTGTGGATTGTCAAGGAGGCAGCCCACAATATCCATCCAGATACATATCAATAACCCTTACTAACAGTTTTATGGCCAGTCCAATTATAAATATTTGTAAACATTGCAATTTTAAAGAAAACTATTAATTAAATTGTATTAATTACAATAGGAGAAGGTCATGTGTCTCTTTCACACCAGATTTTTAAATTTATTTAAAGAGATCTACTTCCATTTTGAAATTTAACTTCATAACACCTCTTAATCATGCTTACTACGCCAAGTTCTTGTTGTATCTTATTTTCAAGGATAATATTTGTTAATAACAGCAATTAAAATTCATGTTTAAATAACAATATAATGTATAAATTACAAAAAAAAAAAAGGAGATCCATGCCTTTTCTCATCCGCTGTTTAATTATTTTGTTCAATCATTTAACATTTTTATTGATCTCTTTTTTCTTGTTTTGTTGAAACGGATAAAAACTCTTTGTTTAACTGAGTTTATAAGAGTGTATCTTGCAACTAATATTTGCACATTCTGCGACAATATTATGAATAAAATTAGCAAGAATCTGTCTAAATAATTGGATATTTGTGCAACACATATAACCAGTTTTCATTCATTGATTAATACTTACCGTACCGGGTTTATTTTTGGTGACTAGACTGTTCCAAGTCAACCAAAACTATTATTATTACTTTCTCTGCTGCACCATGCTTCAGTTTTACTCTTGTTCTTATATTTTGAATATTTAAATAATTATCTCGAGATTAACTTTTCCCGCTTCTTTTTTTATTTATTTTATATACATATATTTTGATTTCAAGCAAATTCGTTTTTAATACTTTGTTTACAGTTATAATATGCATGTTACTTTTGTAAATAGAATATGTAGTTTTATTTAGTTTGCTTGATATGTATATGCTTTTTTCATCACAAATAGTCAGACAAGATTTATACTATAATCCGGTTTAAGCTATACAGAATTGCTTTTATTAACGTTCAGTTAAATTCTTATTAGTGAAAGGTTGGCTAGAATTTTATAGCCTGTGTAATGGATACCAGAAATATAAAAATATATTTAATTTGAAATAATAAAAAATATCAAGAAAAATGTAACATTTCCTTGCAAAAGGGACTCTTCAGGTAGAAAGACCATCACTATCTTTTAGAGTTCATGAACCTTGTTAGCATTGTCTACCCCTTCTTCTCACAGGGGAAGATTTGAACGAACAATTAGAAGACATTCCTTCAAGAAAGTCTGAGCTAGACATTTCAAGCAGAACACTTCAGGACTGTGCCAGTTATAAGTTAAAACATAAGAGTTTTGTACTTAATCTAGATAAATAATTGATTTATAAACATAATTACTGTGTTTTATTGAAAAGCATTTGAATTTCTTTAAAGATATATTTAATTTAATCTACTAATGTTTTCTTAATTATAACTTCTCTCTTAAACATATATACTTACAAGCCCCTTTTACTAAACCGTTCGTGCTATACCAACTACGTACTACTACAAACATACAACAACTCAACACACCAAATACATTTCACCTGGCACTCAAAACAAAATAAAGTAGGTACCTTATTTATAAAGACCTATGGTGTTTTTAAATGGTTATATTATCTAAATACCGTATATCATTAGGTATTATACCTTATACATACAATATAAAGCAGCAGCTTTAATCCAGCGCTTATTGTTATCCCACATTATGCGCGACTATTAATGATTGACAAATTCGACAAATAAAGTTTGAAATAAATAAAATTGGAAGAAATAATGTGAAATCCCGTATGGCAATATATGCCATACAGATGATGCATGGCATATATGTGGTAGTCATTAAAAAAATTAATTTGTATATTAATCAGTGAAATTCGAGCTAATCTTTGTGTGTTTCGAAATAAGTTGTGTATTTTACTAATTTTATGTGGTTGTAGAGTTTTGCATAATTTCTCTATTCAATTATGATTCAGATTATGATTAATTTTTAAAGAAATTTAACTAGTAGTTTTCTCTTCTATAAAGATTTAATTAAAATAATTTTTATTAAATAATTCATACAATTGATTCTTAAAAGTTCTGATAACCATTTGCTTTGTGCAGGGAATGAAGGAGCAGTGGATAGTGGGCTGAGACGAGACAGTAAGTGACATAATATGAATACATTAATTTTTTTTTATTTTTGTTTTGTTCATGTTTAGTATAAAATTATTACCCAATTTCGGATGTTGTGAAAATATACTGTGCAAATTAATAGAGCGAAGAAGCGACCTGGGTGAAAAATTCCAAATATAGATTTATTGTTTATGAATCGCTTTCATATCATTCACAGGACGACGGAGTGTTTAGTCTACGCTAAAAAATTAAAAGGTTGCTGCCAATCTTTTAAGAACATCCGCCGCAAAACATTTTAATTGGCCTTGCGTGCACTAGTGTTTTATTTATTTATTTCTATAAAAACCTGATAAAAATATACATAATGAAAAGTAAATAGATACAATTTTATTACCTTTTTATTTATTTAATAACATTATACTTAATGAAACAAATACTGAAGACTGTTAAATATAAATAATGCAAAATTGAATATATACAAAGAATTTATAAAGTTCTACATATAAAAGTAACGCTACTATAAAACAAACAAACAAACAAACAAACAAAAATTAATACATTTTAATGAGAAGACAGAAACTATTTTTCATTAGACAATTTTTTAAAATCAGTAACAAATCGGACACATTTTCCTCTGTTAAGAATGATCTAAATTTATTATCATTTGAGAGGGAGTATTGCGATCATACAAGATTTGCAAGAAATTGAGTTTTCACCGGAAATACACCGGTGTCCTCTGAGTCCAAAAAAAGTGGTTTTTAGAAAATGGTCTGTATGTGTTTGTGAAAAGAATGTCTCATAGACGAAAAATTGCAAGAAGCTGACACTTGGTACATTCCTTTACATACTACTAACACTGCATCAGACACGAAGATTTCGAGCCGAATCCAGATTTCACCCGGAAGTGCCAATTTACTGAATTTCATTGTGATTTTCTTCAAAAAGTTTCCAAGGATTTTCTTGAAACTAGAAACCTATATCAACTATACATACAAAGAGCTACAACTTTTATTTGAAACATTTCTCCGAAAAAAAATTAATTTTAAGGGCATTTTGGGGGAAAAGATGGGGTTACGGTTTCCTCTAAAGTGCTATTTCAGTTAATTATACAATTCTGTCATCTAAATTAATTAGAATTAAATATGCTGTCGAAATCCAGAGTTTGAAGAAAATCGGATGACCGGAAGTGCGCTTTACTGAAAATAATTTTTTAGTTTTCTGCTATTTTTCTAAAACGGCACCAACGATTTTCTTTATACTTGATACTCCAACTACACTAAGGGGCGGCTTAACCTATAGTGCAGGGTGTGCAATGCACACGGGCGCCGCCGTCTCAGGGGGCGCCGCGGCGCTCCCTGAGACAGCTAAGAGCATCGTCTTGGACCATCATGGTACAACAATGATATGACAGAAGCGGCCAGCCAGCGCGGTGGCGGCAGTTATCAAACGCGAGCGCCCTATGGGCGGCTTCTTTTTCGAATATGAAAAAACTTTCTTGTTACGACGGCAAAGTTAATAGTTATAGCCGCGGGGGGGTCAGGCCTAGGGGGCGCCAGGGTTTCATTGCACACGGGCGCTACACGAGCTAGAGCCGCCCCTGACTACACATACAAAGAGCTACAACGTTTATTTGAAACATTTCTCCGGGAAAATTTATTTAAAGGCACTTTTGGCGGGGGGATGGGATTATGGTTTCCTCTAAAGTGCTATTTTAGTCAACAATGTGCAATAATACAATTCTGTCAACTAAATAATATTAATTAGAATGATATAAGTTGCCAACATTATTCGCAGTTCGAAGAAAATCGGTTGATCGAAAGTGCGACTTTACTGAATAAGTTTTTCAGTTTTTTGTGATTTTTCTCCATAAAAATGCCGACGGTTTTAAACACTAATAAGAATTGTAAGTGTGAAGAAAATTTGCGAGTTCGCAGTAAGAGAAAGTCGTGTGAGTGTTCCACATATTGCATTGATGAAAATGTGCCTTATAATTTTCAATGCAAATTTATTTTACTTTTTATTTTTTATTTTGTTTAAAAAAACCGATGTGAATACCATGTGATTATGACAAACTTAATAAATATGATTTTTTTTTTTTTTTAAAGGCGCGTCAACATCTATGATCATTAGCGCCCACAGTCTTCTCAGTGCACTGCCGACCTCCGGACAGTGTTCTCTCGTTACAGACAACACTGTCCATCACCGAACAGTGAGCTGTAGAGGCTCCTATGAAGAAAAACTCTTAGGGTAGCACTGGACTCGAACCCGGGACCTCCGCGTGGGAGTCAAACGCGCTAACCACTGAGCTAATTCCTCCCCTAATAAATATGATTAAAATTCATAGCAAAACAATAAATTTAGAGCCAACAATAGATTTTGATTTTTTATTTTTGAAATTTATGAGAAAATAGTTTGGTCCAACAACTGACAGTCTAGGAGGTACATTAGGGTTCATACCAAACCCCTAAAGTTAGCCAATGAGCTAACGCTAGCTTGGTTTTTTAAAGATAATATTCACTAAAAAGTAATAATTTTTTGGTGTTTTTTTTTCATCTACAAATAAACAGTCGACATAGTTTTATTACAACCGAATATACATAAATTATATTTTATTTAAAACCTAATAAAATTGGTTAAAAGTTAACTTTTGGACTCTCAGATTGAGAAGGCGCATTGAATGAAATCCGCAGGCATGGGGTTGGCAGCCCATGTCTACGGTTTTGTTGGAAACTGGACGGAAATAAGTTTTTGAATTAGAGAGATTTAAGGATTTGACGAACAATTTTTTGGAAGTTACATTTACTTTTTAATCAGTATGGGACGTTGTTAATTAACCTGAATGAGCGTTTATGATTTTTCTCATTATTTTGATTGGGCGTTTTGATTTATATACCTAGTTTAAAGAAAAACATTTTTCGCTTGAAAAATTCTGGCGGTATCTTTGGATTGAAGTTTATGAGAATATGTATATATTATGTACCGACTAGTCGCCCATAAAGGCCCCCTCAGACTATCAGTAATACTGTCAATATTAATTGATATTGTCAGTATTACTGATAGTGTGAGGGCAGGTACTGATGGACTGTCAGTAATACTGATGTACTTTTGGGATTTCAAAAGTATTTCATCAATATTGTGGGCGTGGTCAGTATACTGATTTTATGAGGGATGTATTAACAGTATCTTATCAGTAAGTGCACGGAGCCATGGCGGAAGCATCCCCCCTGAGTGGAATTTAATAATGAATAAATTGAGGAAGTCGAGAAAACAGAAAGAGAACTAATGATAGAATTAATTCATACTTATCGCGATTTACCAGAGTTCTGGAACTCTTCATTGAATGAATCAATGATCGCAATAGAAAAAATGCTGCATGTATAAAGCTGTGCAAAATTTATAATAATCAAATTAATAAAAACGGGACAATTGATAATTAAAAAAAAAAAAAAATACTATGAGGAATTTAATTAATTCATTCATTCATCCAACGCCTTTTTTTTGTTGTTTATAAATTTTAAATTTGCCAAAATAATTGCAAGACAAGCTTTTTCTTTATTATTCATTATAAACGCGATCTTTTTATCAGAGACATTTTCCGTGATAGCCTGCTTCATTTTGTGGTCATCGACCGGTTTCGGGCGTTCGCCCATCATCAGGATGCGTTTCGCATCTTCAGGATGAGCGAACGTCCGAACCGGTCGGTGACCACAAAATGAAGCAGGCTACCACGGAAATGTCTCTGATGCTTTCCAGCTCTGCGGAACCAATCACCACCACTGCGATCTTTTTATTTTGACTGAAAATTGACCCACACCAAGTCGAGGTAACAAACTGACTGAGTACTGATGTACTGACTGAACAAATACTGATTGTGTAAGGGTAAACAGCCGGAATACTGTCAGTATCCCATCAGTACAGGATACTGTCAGTATTACTGATGATAGTCTGAGGGGGCCTTAATTCATGCAAGTTTCGCTACCTTAAAACAGTAAGAGATAGTAAAAAGTAACCCTTAAGGATAATTCCTTCATAACTAAGATTCAGGTCTTTTCTTTGTATTCTGTGCCTTCCAAGCAAATACTCAGTGATGATAATGACTTCATCATCATAAGTTGATGAAAAATTTTAATTAAGAAAAGAAATGATAATAAAGATATAATTAATACAGACGAACTGGTTTGTTAGAACCATCCAACCTGAACTAATATTGCCTTGGTAAATATTCTATTAGACCGTTAAATATAGCCATTGTAACACAGTGTTGCCCTCTTTTTTTAAAAAAATGCTTTTGAAAAAAAAAGAAGATATTCTCTCTTGAAACTGTAATTATTACCTCTTCTTGCAAGTGACTATAAGATAGCAAGTATACATTTTACAATAATTAATGTTAACAGATCTTAATAATTAAAAAAAGTGGTCCTGTTTCTTATTAGAAAATTAATGCGTAAAGTATATTGGTCTCTTTTACAGCAACATGAGTGATAAGCAATCCAATAAAACTCAAAAACATATTAAAAAAGTAAAGTAAGTAATGCCTATTTTTTCAGGCGGGCTTAACGTCCAATTAGTAGGTGTCGTGAACGGGGGCGCGGAAGCACCTACTTTACTGTTAACATTTTTCATGCCAATATAAAATTTAGCAGTTCTACGCGGGACTCGAACTGGGGTCCTCCCACTTACAAGTCCATGCTCATAACCACTACACTAACACCCGCCCCAAAACTCAAGAACATATTAAAATGTTAAATATTGTTTGTGAATTTTACAAAAAAAGAAGAGATTTAGCAAAGTAACACTTCCGCTTGACGAATTGTGACCGTCATCTTTATCATGTAGTATACCATCTGATGATACTAAGTTTATCACCTAGGTTATCAAGTTTAAGCTTGTTGGGATTTTTCGATTTTTTATTATTTTCTTTACACACATACATACGGAAGAAGAGAGTGACAGTGACCAATAATTGCTCAGGGATTTTTATAAAAATATTTCCAAAGAAAACTTGATTTCGTGAATTTAGTAAGTTTTAACGCACGCAATAACTGAAAGTAAATATTACAAAACTAAAGATGAATCCTTATACTACTACTGTTATTACTTCGATTGTTCTCGGGTGTTTCCGTACACCAATAAAGATTTCATTATTATTTACTATAAGTTTTATTTGAATTCAGCATTTATCTATTGTTTTTGGGAAAAATATATTTTTACAATGTACAACTGTATTTCTAACCATATTATTGTTCTTATTTAGTATTTAGTTCTTAATATAAAATTTCCAAAAATTAATTATTGTTTACATATTAATAAGGTTATTTGTTCAAGCCCTAATGAACTCAATTCAAATAAACAAGTCAATGATTATAAACGATTAATAATAAGTTTAGATTTTGTGTTATGTATATTATTGCAAACTGGTTTGATTAGTGATGATTAATAGTTTAAATTATTTGATTAATTACCTATCTATTTGTCAAACTAATTTAATAAATAATCTATAGTAACTGATGATGAGATTGGTAGATTGCATATACTATGTTGTTATGTTAGTAAAGCACTCGCCGCTCCTTCCTACCCCTGTGTAATTGGTGAAATTACATCATATTATTACATTGGCTAACTCTGGGTTTGTGTTTGTGTGTGTGTGTGTGCTTGTACTGTTGAATTTCATCACATTATTATTATTATTGTTATTATTATTAATTTTATCAACCATAATAATCTGCAAACAATTAATCATGCAAATAGTTGATTTTTGTGTGATTAAAACACTGATTTATTGTATTAATATATTATGCAAAGGATTAATTATTTAAAAAAAAAAACAAATCTGGTAATGAAATACAAATATACTCGCATCTTCGATTTCTAAAAAAAATGTAGACAAAAAGTGTATTGTTTTTCGTTGACCTGAAAGCTTTTTTCATTCTGTTTCGAAAGTTTTTCATTCTGTAAATCGCACTGCTCTTTTATTTAAGCTTTTCAATTACGGATTTCCCTCAAAATTTATTTCTAATCTAGGGAGTCTTTTTAATAATCGTAGCTTCGGCAGTGAGAAGTGTGGATTCTACTTTGAAATTTCTCGATTTGTCCATTGACGGTGAGTCAGGAGTGTATACTGAGCCCAGTCTTATTTTCTCTGTTCTTGGATGATCTTGCAATCTATGTTAGAGGAAAGAATCCTAGGTGGAATACCAGGATAAAAATACTCATGTACGCAGAAGGTGTGGTTTTGCTAGCCGATAATTCTTCAAGTCTGCAAAAAAAATATCAATATTCTGTATTGTTACTGTGAACAATGGAACTTGACAGTAAATCTCCAGCAGTTCAAGGTAAAGATATTTAGGAAAGAAGGGAGATTTGCTAAACATTGGGCATTTAAGACTGAACATATTAGAAGTCGTGCATATCTTGGGATTCTTTTAACTCGCAGGCCCAGTTCTCTGCCCATTTAAAGAAGAAGTGTGAGGCGGCAAAGCAGGGAATCAATAGAATTTAGAATAATTTTATTTCCCAGAATTTATTCCACTCTACTACAAATTCAATTTATTCTCGGTTGTTAGCCTTCGATACCTTTTATTCTGTCAGTTCTGAGATTTTCAGCGATACGAAGAGGTGGAAACGGTTCAGAGGTTTTTTTATTAAGAAGTTGTTTGTCCTCCCTGACTTGGCGCCAAATTTTATATTATACTTTATGTTATGTAATACATAAAGGAATCACCACGTTAGATTTGATCTTCATCTTTACTATGAAGCTTCATTTGATTCGTTTAAAAAAATCTCTCTCTTTCTCCAATAATTGTTTTCCTAGAATTAAGCAAGTGAAATTATCAATAAGAACACCTCTTGGTTTCTTCAGTGGAGTCACTATTTTTGTAAGTATAATTTAGACTTTGATGTTACTCTGGTGGCAGTCTAAATGTCTCAAAGCGATTATCTAGAATCAGTTCTACTCTTCGGGAAGAGCCTTCAAGGTCAGCAGCCCAGTCTTCCACAAGGTTTCTCCTATATAGGGGTTTTGATCATAACATTTTTTACCTTCAATTTTAAGGTAAAGCAGTAAACTCACTTAGTTTGATGGAGCTTCGCTGGCTATTTAAATTACGAGGAGAACTGCTTTACTTAAATTACATCCAATCATTTGATAGAGATATTCTGCCCACATATCTTCCATCCCCAATAGAACCTTAAAAAATGAGCTTTAAATTTAAACTGCCTTAGATGCAAAAATTGAATGGCACAGGGCTTGCATCCTGATTAGTGATAATATTAATAATATCAGTGCTTCAGAATTCATGACTCGCGGGATTTAGAAGCACATATGAATTTTTGGGGCAAATATAGCTACATTTTTAATAACAACAGTCTGGGAGCGAAAGTATCGCCAGAGTTAATAGGGGGCTGCCAGGACCAAATTATTAATCGGATGTGATTTTGCCCTATCCCACAAGGGAAGTAAGAACAATAATAGAAAAGCAGTACTTTTTAAAAGACATTCTTCATCCTAACCTAGGTAAATTTAATATGGGGATATCTCCATATTTTTTTTTTTTTTTGCTTTAATGCTTAGTCGAAATATTTTGTAACAATTATTTAAAATTTTTTATTGTCTCACAAGTTTGTAACAGTTCTCATATTTGCCAAATTTATGTTTATCTGCCTTAAAAGAAGTATAGGTTTGGAATATAAGAGAAACAGGCCGATAATAAGTCTTGGAGAGAGAAACTGATAGAAGGGGGAGCTGAGAGTTCGAAGTTTAAAGTGAGTGCCATGGAGCAGTAAGTGTATATACACACACACACACACACACAGAGGCAGCAAGAAAACTCGCTAATGGAGTTGACCTGTCAGGCTGTACTGAGTGACAGTCCTACTCCACCAATTCCACCCTTCTATATTCTATCGCCCTATACTGAGCGCTCAGATAAAAACAAGGTTTACTAATTAGTTTAAAGTACTTGGTCAACTGTACGTTGTTTCAACTCTCCCGCTGTAAGTAGTAGTGATCGTACCCTGCACGCTTCTATCGCCCACATTTCCCTTTCTTACATTATAAATGAAGTAAAGAAGAAAAGTAAGGCCATCCAATGACGATGTTCAACTAACGAGAAATTTTAGACTGTACATTTCTCTTCAATGTTGATAACTTTCGTTCATGTTCTTTTTTTTTTTTTGTATTTGTTTTGAAGTTGAAAAATAATTCTTACAGTTTTTTTCTTTTATAATCTTTATTAATTTTCTCAGTTAATATGTGATAAGTTTTCCGCATAATTGGAATGTATTTCCCTATATAATGGTACGAATATAGTAAATAGTTTTTCCTAAACAATTTTATACAAATTTCAAAAATGTTTCATTTTACTACTGACATAAAGCAAAAAAATCTGGCGACATTATCTTATTCCATTTAATACAATGTAATTGACAAATTTAGAACATTTTGCTAATTTTATAATTTAATTGCAACTTTTACAATGTTTAATTAGGCTGGCCATATAAAACTTGTTGATATACAAGTCTTTTCCTGCAGAGCGTCCAGTTTCAAAACCAACAAAAATTTGTGCAAATTTAAATTTCAACTAACTAGTAGAACCCGAAAGCCACTTTAAAAATAATTTTTTTTATTTCAGCAAAATGTTTCAAATAAAAGTAATATGTTTTTTTTATCTATGCAGCTAGCCAAGATGATAGAACCATGCATTTTACTGAAATAATACTTTAGAGGAAAGCTTAACGCTACTGTTCCTCCCAGAACCCCCCACAAAAAAAAAAAAAGTTTAAAGAAGTTTAAAGAAAATCATTGAAGCTTTCAGAAAAAAGTCACTTCCGGTTGATGGATGTTGCTTAAAACTTACGTGTCAGAATATGAATGGAATAGTTACTGCGTTTTTTTTTTGTTTTTTTGTTTGAGATATTCTGTTAACGCGCGCACACACACAGACTAAAATTTCGCAAAAAATATTTTTTCGTACTCGGGGGACCTCAAAACATAGATTTCCTGTGAAAATTGAATTTCAAAAATTTCATACATTAAGAGAAAGAAAAAAAAAAAATTTGGCATGGCCGCGACTTTCTCTTGCTGAAATTTACACAGTTACAAAGGGCAAATTCTCTTCCAACTTTTTAATTATCTTACTAAATATTTAGTTATTTTCAATGTTTTTATGAATGGAAGAAACTTAATAAAACCATTTTTTTTTTAAAAAAAAGCTTAGCCTTACCTAACCCATCACCCGAAACCCCCGGAAATGAACTTTCCTGAAACGAACTTTCTCGAAAAAGTAAGTTTCAAATAAAAGTGGAAGGAATAGTTATAATAAAATTCTATAACTTTTATGAAGTTGGGAGAGAAAAATTCTGAGAAAGATTTTTTTGGACCTGTTCCGGACGAAGGAAGATGGATGGAGGATAGGATCAAATCAGGAATTGAGGGACTTGTATCGGGAGCAAGATATAGTAGGGTTTATTAAATAAAGAAGACTAAGATGGCTTGGCCACTTGGAAAGAATGCCAGAGGAAAGATACTCTAAAAAGTTATACCAAGAAAGCGGGGAATACCTAGACTGAAGGTGGAGGGATGTCGTGGAGGAAGATTTAAGAGTGATGGGAGTGGTAGGATGGAAAATGTGGGCAAAGGATAGGATGGAGTAGAATAAGGTGCTTGAGGAGGCCCCGGACATTCATGGTCTGTAGTGCCAAAGAAGAAGAAGAAGGAGAAGAAGAACAAAATTAAGGCAATCCATGTTAAGTTCTTAGGGGTTACTCTGTAGCACTCTAACTTGGCATAATCATGTGGGTGATGCTGTCAATAGAATGAACAGTGCATTGTATCAACTGAAGTATCATAAAGAAAGTCTACCTGTTTCATTAAGAAAGCAATTGGTTCAAACATTCGTCTTTGGCTTTTTTTATGGAGAAAATCGTATAAAACTGAAAAAAAAAAAAAAAAACTGTTCATTAGATCGCTCTTCCAGTATACCAAATTTTTAAAACTCAGAATTTCGGCAAACACATTTAATTCTAATTAATATTATTTAGATAAAGGAATCGTATAATATAGAGATATTAGCACTTTTTTTTTTTTTAAAACATAACCCCCACCCTTCCTCCAGAAGACGTCTTATGTGACTTTTACTCTCAAAAATGTTTCAAATAAAAGTTATACCTCTTTATATGTGTAGTTGTTATAACAAGTTAATAGAAATTCGTTAGAGCCATTTTCGAGAAAATCGCAAAAAAAAAGTGTAAAAATCCATTCAACACTTCTTAGTAAAGTGGTACTTCCGGTTGAGGAATTTTGACAGTCAACTTACTGTCGTAATACCCATTGTGATATCTAAACGGAATATCAAGTTTGAACTTTCTGAGATTTTTCATTTTATGAAAGCTATGATATGATGTTCACACACGCATGCGTACACACACACACACACACACACACACATATATGTGAGAGAGAGAGAGAGAACGAAAGATACGTTTATTATTATCCTGCGACATTAAGTCCCTTAAGGAAAACAAAAAGTATATACATAAATTTAAATAAATCAAATAACACTACTTTGAGTTGCTGCCAAAATATTTTACAAAATTTACAATATTTTAAAAAAGAAAAGAATGAAAGAAAATGAACTTGAATTATATTTTAAACTTAAAAACAAAACTTTAACAAAAATTAAAAGAAAAGAATTGGACAATTATTTACAGTACCAGTTAGTTTAAAAAATATATATAAATAACCATATAGTAATTACATAATAATAATTTGGTAATAATAACAATAAAAAATAAACAATAAAATAAAATAATATAGACAATAAAATAACAATAAACAATAACAATAAAATAATAAGTAGAAAAAGAAGAATAAGTGAAGCGAAGTAGGAATAATTATAATAGTAAATTACCTATTTACATATCTTTCAAATAGATGCTCATACAAGTAATAGGTATATTTAAAAGTATTGGCAGATTTAGCCATCCAAATCTATCGATAGAGAATTCCATAGCATACATGCTTTTAAATGAAATGAGTTTTGATAAGTTGCAGTTCTAGATGGAGGTGTATATTCTTTGTATCCATTGTCAAGTAGATCTTAAGTGGAAGTGTCCTTTGTTACTAAACGGTGAATACAGATAGTCTGGCAATTTATTTCTGAACAGCAAATAAATAAAAGTACCTAAGAAATATTGCCTTCTGTATTCAACATTTAGCCAGTTCAGCCGGTGATAATAAGGAGTAATATGTTCATCTTTCCTGAAACCAAAAATGAAACGAACACTAGGAGTTTAGAGCATTTTGTATCTTCGTATTCAGTTCAGAAGTCAGGTCCAAATGAACAAGTCAGCAGTAATCTATATCTGGGAAGGACGAGTGTCTGAACCAATTGCTTTCTTAATGAAACAGGTAGAATTTCTTTATGATACATCAGTTGATACAATGCTCTGTTCATTCTATTGACAACATCACCCACGTGATTATGCCAAGTTAGGGTGCAACAGACAGTAACCCCTAAGAACTTAACAGTATCTACATAAGTTAGATCAATGCTACCAGTTTTACCAAGAGAGAGAGAGACCACTTTCTAAAAAAAACATTTTTCTGACTCAGATGGCCTCAAAACTTGTATTACGGGATGAAAACTCGAATTCGAAAGTTTGTCACGATCGCAGTGCTTCCTCTAGGAGTAAGAGAAAGTAACAAGGTAAAACGAGTATGTTTTTGTCAGGTTTCCGGGTTGTTACCGTGCAAGAAGGTTAAATACTGCAACTATACTAAAATGGTTTTTTCATGATTATACGAAAGTCCTTTCAAAAATTTACCATCAACTTGTCATTCCAATAATATCTCAGGCGGTTCCCATTACCTTTTATCAAGTGGAACTTGCAGTATGGGAAACTACTTCACTACCGGAAACAACAGGTATGATGACGTCATTTGAGAGTTTTGCTTTAGATTTCGATACAGACAGACTCTTCTGATGCACATGTGAAAAAATTCACAATATTAAGTGGAGTTGAAAAATCCGGGGTGAAACGCTCACACAACTTTCTGTTACTGAATTGATGCATTAATTACAAAATATTATTAAGCTTACAAACGGTTAGTTGAGCTCAAACCATAAAATAAAAGTGGTAGGGATTATAGATATACATAGGATAAAGTTAGGGAGAGATAACGGCGGTAGGTAGTAACAAGGTGCAGGCTTTATTTCTCTTGTTTGCAACCACGTAGCGTCATGAAAGTTAGTCGAAGATTAGAGAGAGATCAGATGCGAACGTATTGCAAAATTCTTCTGTTATTTTGTGTGTTCTACGAACATTTATACACATCAGCTATATCAGGTGAATATCTCCATTTTCATAACGCATTGTAAATTTTTATTACAATTGTAATTGAAATGAAAGATTTCCACGCTGTAGTTAAAGTTGGAATCGTAGCCATTGGTATACCAAGTTTCATGTCCATCAGCCATGTTTCTTTCACAGAGCTAGAGATACGGCATCTCTCCTACCTATGGTGCGTCATCTATCCTAACATACTAGGAGAGGGCCAAGTGTACTGTACTTGAATTGTGTTTCTGGTATAAATGAGAATGACTTTATTTTGAAAAATTACATTTTTTTTTTTTTTTTTTTTTAGATAATAGCAGTTGTCATATGTTTTATAAGCATTACCTCTTTATTATATCACCTACATTTTATATAAAGGGCATAACTTTGAAATGTGCGTCGTCTCTCCTAACTTAACTTTATATATATATATATATATCTGGCCCGGGTGACAGTCAACTCTGACCCAGTCAACAAATCAACAGTTTAAATTTCAACAAAACTGACGGGGTTCCCCCAGAAACTTTAAAATCAACTTTTGCTGAAAAATGTTTCAAATAAAAGTGATAGTTATTTATGTGAGTAGTTTTTGTAGTTTTCGTGAAAATCCGAAAAATTCGAAAATCTTTTCCGTAAAGTCGCACATTCGAACCGAATTTTTCATACAAATTTAGAATTCTACCAACGCTTCTACAATAACTTCAATATTATATGGGTGGTAGAACCATTCATTAAATTTGAAATGGTACTTTATAGGAGAGCTTAAAGCTACTGTTATCTGAGGACCCCCCCCCCAAATCGATATTATACGAGGTTTAAAGAAAAGCGCTAAAACTGAAAAAAAAGCTCACACTACCAGTTGATGTATTTTGCCTGAAACCTTTAGTCAATGCGATGATAGTATTTAAACGGAATACTAAGTTTGAACTTCCTGCAACGTTTTGTTTTTGAAACACCACACGTAGCGCACACAGAAAGAAGAGACCATCACTAAAAACATTTTATTCCTCTTCAAGGGTGTCTCAAAACATGAATTCTTGGTGAAAAGTAGTTTCGAAAATTTGACACGATCGCAATACTTTCTCTTACTAGAAGATGAAGTAAAAATCTACTACCATAAATGATTCATATTAGCCACTTTATAAGTTTGGCTTGTACAATTCATGTTTTGAACAAGTTATCTTTTTTTTCAGTTTTTTTCAGTTTTCTTCCTTTTTCTCCATAAAAACGCCGACGGATTTCTTGAAATTTCATATACTAACCATGAATACGGGAATTAAGTCACGTTATTAAGTTTAGATTCTCCTAATATTAATAATTAAAACAAATAAACACTTAGTGACTACTTAGATTTTTTTTCTTCCTAGAAGCCTTTATAGCTCACTGTCCGGTGATGGACAGTGTTTTCTATAACGAGAGAACACTATCCGGATGTCGGCAGTGCACTTAGAAGGCTCCGGGCGACAATGATCATAGACCGCGCCTCGCCTTAAATTAAAAAAAAAAAAAATTTGGTGTGAAACACTCACACAACTTTCTCTAACTCCAGTTCTCAAAATTATAATTGACAAATTTTATAGTTTGTGTACCAAATTTAATGAAATTCGTCGAAAACTAAAAAAAACTGTTCAGTAAAAGTGCACTTCCGGTTTACTAATTTCCTTGAAACTCGGAATTTTGGCCATCTATTTATTTCTAATTAATTTTGTTTGGATGATTGTATAATCAAATATGATAGCAATTTAGAGAAAGCTGTAACCCCTCCACTCACCTAAAAGTGCCGTTAAATTAATTTTCCCAGAGAAATGTTTTAAATAAAAGATGTAGATCTTTGCATGTTTAGTTTATTATACGAAGTTACAAAAAAAAATCGTCGGAGCCATTTTTGAGGAAATCGCGAAAAAGTGAAAAAATCATTTAGTAAAGTGTTAAAACAAACGCACTTCCGGTTATCCGATTTTTTTCAAACTCGGAATTTCCACAACATATTTAATTCTAATTAACATTATTAAGAAGACAGAATTGTCTAATAAACTGAAATAGCACTTTAGATGAAAACTTAACCCCACCCTTCCCCCGGAAGTGCCCTAAATGAAGTTTTCCGAAGAAATGTTTCAAATACAAGTTGTAGCTCTTTGTATGTGTAGTTGATTCACCAAGTTTAAAGAAAACTGTTGGAGCCATTTTTGAGAAAATCACAAAAACGTAAAAAAAAAACACTAGTAAAGTGGTACTTCCGGTTGAGGAATTTTGACAGATAACGTACTGTTAGATCCCATGGTGATACCTAAACGGAATATCAAGTTTCAACTTTCTACGGTTTTTCATTTTTGAGCTATGCTGTTCACAAACATACACACACACACAGACGATTTGCAAAAAACCACTTTTTTGGACTCAGGGAACCTCAAAACGGATATTTCCGGTGAAAACTCGATATCGAAAATTTGACACAATTACCATACGTCCTCTTACTAGGAGTAAGAGAAAGTAAAAATTTGTAAATCTGAAATCTTAATTGTTGAAATTGATTTATATTTGATTGTTGCAATGAATTAAAATAGAACCTAAGAAATAATCTAGAACAAGCAAATGTACTACAAAAATTATGGGCTAATGGAATAATTTATTTTGAAATATTTCTCAATTTCTGTAGGCCTGGTGTATTTGATACCTTAGTAAATCAAAAATACACTAGAAAAATTATGGCTACGAATCATTATTTGTTATTGTATAAGTGTGATATCAAATTACTGTCAAGAGAATTGATATGAGTGCCATAAAAAAATGATCTTTAGCTTACTTACAGTAACCGATATAGCTGACTTGAGTTATTGCAGTTCACCATTGGAAACATCAAAATAATATACACTAATATTTAAGGTATCATTGCATCAAGAATACTTCCAACTATTACTTTATTAATTTTTATTACATATAAAGTAGGTGCTATAATGCAGATTTATAGAAATTAATATTTATTATTATTACTTTCTCTTACTCCTAGTAAGAGGAAGTATTGTAATCGTGTCAAATTTTCGATATCGAGTTTTCACCGGAAATATCCGTTTGAGGTCCCCTGAGTCCAAAAAAGTGGTTTCTAGCGAATGGTCTGTGTGTCTGTGTGTGTTTCTGTGTGTGTCTGTGTGTGTGTATGTATGTGAACAGCATAGCTCAAAAACGAAAAATCGTAGAAAGTTCAAACTTGATATTACGTTTAGGTATCACCATGGGATCTGACGGTGCGTTATATGTCAATATTCCTCAACCGGAAGTAACACTTTACTAGTTGTTTTTTTTACGTTTTTGCAATTTTCTCAAAAATGGCTCCGAAGATTTTCTTTAAACTTGCTATATCAACTACACATACAAAGAGCTCAACTTTTATTTGAAACATTTCTCCAGGAAAATTCATTTAAGGGCACTTCTGGGGGAGGGGTGGGGTTATTTTTCTCTAAAGTGCTATCACAGTTGATTATACAATTGTATCATCCAAACAAAATTAATTAGAAATAAATACATGGCCAAAATTCCGAGTTTGAAGAAAATTAGTAAACCGGAAGTGCGCTTTTACTGAACAGTGTTTTCAGTTTTCGACCAATCTCATTAAAGTTGGTACACAAACTATAAAAGCTGTCAATTCTAATTTGGAGAACTGGAGTAAGAGAAAGTTGTGTGAGTGTTTCACACCAGATTTTTTTTTTTTATTAGTGTTATTTAGAGTTACATCAATATGGTATAATAAGTAGTAAATTTGATTACACAGGTTTTAGTTCAGAACGTATTTAAGTGTTGCAGAATATTTTTGCTGGCTTGGAAAGGATCTGAGTGAGAAGAGAATAAATTTAGTTTGAGTGAGAGAAAATAAATTTAGTTTGGGAATATAGCAGTATACATTAAAAAAAATGACGGACCTACTGCGTTTCCTTGATAGCTACCCACTGTTACAGGAATGGACATTTCCTTGATGGACTCTATAATACCGATCGAGATGTAAATGAAATTTTTTTTTTTTTATTTGATGCCACAAACCCGAATACTAGACACGAATAAAAGCCCGAGCAACATTGAGAAAAACACCCGAATAATACTGTTTTCAGTCTAAGGAAGGGGCAATAAGTGTCTACTACGCACTTCATCTGTTAAATTGTTGACTGAAATGAGCGGAAGCTAAACTGATGTTAATAGTAGTAGTAATCGCGCTTCTTCAATAATAGAGATAAACGCCTTAATAGGAGCTTCTCCAGGATTACTGTTAAGATGGATAAAAGGCTTTTTGGACGGTAAGGAACTAGGTTGTTGTGCAGGCTTGTTTGGTTTCTGTTATCTGTGTTTGTGGAGGGGGGGAGGGGAGATGAGCAAAATCAAAATCTTCAAAAACAAAATATCGAGGAACTTTGGTATTCCGTTAGGTACTATCACCGCATTTGTCACGAACGTTTCCGGGCAAAATCTTTCAACGAAGTACAATTTTAACGAATGGTTTGCTTTCTTTCTCTTTTTTGAAATGGTTCCTAAGATTTTTGTCTACTCTCTATCTAAAACTATCTCACACATCTATACTCACAGTAATAGGTAATAAATACCTATTACTTTTCTTGAAATATTCTCCAGGAAAAAATTGATTTTTTGCGCGGTTCTGAGGGAATAATAGCCTCAGCTTTCGTCTAAATTCAAGGTGTGGTATAATATACTAGGGCCAGGTGAAAAGTTCTCGGCCTAGCCCACAGATGGCGTTGCTACAAATGAAATTACTGTTTTATTATGTTGGCACACTTGTTGCAAAAGTAAATATCAGATGTGAATTTGATCAGACAAACTGTTTGTTTTATACGGCTGTTTAAAGTAAGCGTGTTTTGTTTTTTGACAAAATGAATAAACTTGAATACCGTTCCGTCATAAAATTCGTCATCAGATGATTTTCTTTGTTGGCCGTTGTAATGGTACCGCAAAGATAATGCAACCAACCACAGCAGAGAGTAGTCTCTGTTAACCAGAGAGGGCCCTCTTCTCTCTGCTGTGGTTGCATTATCTTTGCGGTACCATTTTTTTATTTTTAATAGCTCACGATCTAGAGTATAATTGTTGATGTGAAGTTGGTACCCAGATCTGTAAGAAGATATTTAGGCGTCCGTATCTGGTAAATATATCATTAACAACAATTTGTGCAATTGTTTCCGCTTTTTGGTTAGTCATGGGAAACATCTCCAAATAGAGAGAATATTGACAAATTATCGTTAATATATATTTATATTCTTCACCTGTGTCGCTGTTCACAGATGCATCCAGCGGTCCAACTGTGTCAACGGAAATAGCTTGCCAGACATTTTTGGGCTGACTGAATGTGCCTAAAGGTGGTTTATAGGCATCTTTTGTTTTTCTTGTGGCACAGTTATAGCAGGTCTGAACGTATTTTTGTACATCATTTGAGATGTTTGGCCAAGTGAATTGTGTTTTTACGCGTTCATACTTTTTCTGCCCTACCATAATGTGCTGATAACGGATTGTCGTGATAAAGGCGTAGAACAGTATCACGCAACCCTGACGGTACTAGAATGCAATTGTCAGAGACTGTAATTAAGAGGCCTTGATCATTGATTTTGTAATTTTTTAATTGCTGACATTCTGGATCGCCAGCTTGTTGCTGAGCAATTTCAAGTAAATCAATTGTTGGATAATATTCGTCAACTGTCTGATCAGTACTGATGCAGCCTATAAAACGGCTTAAAGCATCAGCATGCGCGATATTTTTTCCAGATCTATGCTCAATGTGTAAAAATCATATTCGCTTAATTTGAGCGACCATCTATATAATTTAGAATAAGGGTCTTTTAAATTTTTGAGCCACTGTAGAGCTGAGTGTTCCGTAATTATTTTAAATCTGTAGCCGTAAATTATCTGACGCTACTGCTTGCAGCCAAAGAGAATAGCTAACAATTCTCTCATCTATCAGATACAACCATACAACTGTACATCGCATCGTCATATCTTTACTCACACCATTCATTATATCATTTTCATTATAATGTCCAGTGCAGTTAGTGTAAACTTAGCTACATTATATTAGTGTCAGCATATCTCGTTCATTTAATCAAACCTAATTTCTCTCCTCAACAACTCCATTATAGCCGTTAGTTGTAAGATGAAACAAAAATTTGTTGGCTTATCGTCCAATTCAAGGTAAAAAAAAAAATAGAAAAAACAACGAAAGTAATTTTTAATTGTTTTTAATAGTTAAAAAGTTCGACGTTTCGGCAAACTTTTTCCCCACACATAACGGTCTATACATAACTGACCATACATAACGGTCCCTTCTTTCTCCCGGCTGCCAGCTTTCCAACATACATCCCTTCATTAAAGACTTAGCAGTCCTACAGTAATCACACTTATGTATTGTTTTTATTTGGTGTTATAATTTTTCTTTTTTTGTATTGCTCCTGAAGAAGGCAAACAAAGTTTGCCGAAACGTCGAACTTTTTAACTATTAAAAACAATTAAAAATTACTTTTGTTGTTTTTTCTTTTTCTTTTTTTTTTTTACCTTGAATCGGACGATATGCCAACAAATTTTTGTTTCAAAATTCTTCGTTTTGAATGGTTTATCGCCAACAGAAATTCATCCAAAGTTGGTGAAAGTGTATAAGGAGTCTATATTCCTTCGTTATCAACAGAAACTATAAAATAGACAGCTGAGCTTAAACGTGGTCCTACATCGATTGGTAATGATGAACTGAAGGACGGCCAAAAACTGCTACTATCGAAGAAAATGTCGAGAAGATACACAATTTGGTTCTCGACAATTAAAGTTGCATGAGATCGATAAGTCTGTAAGCATCTCAGAACAAAAGGTACGGGCACATTTTATATGAAGAACTCAGTATGAGAAAGCTTTGTGCAAGAATGGGTGCTTCATTTGTTAAATGCTGATCAAATAAATGAAAAATCGAGGTTCTCAGCTATGTTTGTGCCATTTTAAGAAGAATAAAACCGATTTTCGGCGCCTATTTGTTACGATGGATGAAACCACTTTACAGCTGACACCAAAACAACAGTTGGTGGAAGCCGGTGGCTCTGCACCGAAGAAAGGGAAAACAGTTGCATTGGGTGGAAAGGTATGGCTAATACTTTTTGGGTCACCAAAGAGATTCTTTTAATTGACTATCTCCAAAGGGTCAACAATTAATGGGGAATATACTGCGCACATCTCTTTTGACAAACTAGATGAAAAAATTAGTGAGAAAAGGCCTGGTTTGCTCAAAAGAAAAAATTCTCTTTCACAATGCACCGGCCCACAAAGGCGCTTTGGTCATGGGAAAATGAGGGATTTGAAGTTTGAATTGGAACATCGTCCCTATTCGCCGGATTTATCCCCTTCTGAGTTTCATCTATTCCTAAACTTTAAGAAATTTGGGTCAAATGAAGAAATGATAGCAGCGTTTTGTTTTAGTTAGTTTTCCATTACAATTTTTTTATTGTTCTATTGCCATATTTTTTTTGTTTTGTTTTGTTCTGTTAATGCAAGCTAGATTTTTATGTATATTTTTTCTTTATAGATATCCCCTGAAGAAGACAAATATTTGTCGTAATATTTGTGATAAAAAACACTTAAAATTTTTTTGGAGTTTTCTTGTGATACCCCTTGGCCGATCAGCCAACTAACAGATACATCTGATTATTTAAAATTTGATGGATATTTTAAAGACCCTCCAGAATCGCACTTCAGGGACAGAATTCAGTTATTGGGGAAACGTTGGACAAAGTGTATTGCACTAAAGGGAGACTACATTGAGAAATAAATGCATTTAAAATAAAAAAAATCTCATTTTCACTACTAAGCCGAGAACTTGCCCACGTATACATCAGAAGCATTGCTAGAACTTTAAGTCTGAAGAAAATTGGTAATCGGAAGTGGAGCTTACAGAATAGGTTTTTGAGATTATTGGAATTATCTTAAATAATTATAAAATGATTATAATGAGTTCCTTTAAACCAGGAATGATAATTGCACTGATATAAACCTACCACTTTTTTTTTAACATTTTTCAAAAAATAATTGATTCTTAGATATTGTATTGCGGAATTAGTGACATTGTATTTCAAATATATGAGGTTGGTTCAATGTTATCGGCGCGTTCTTCGCTTTGTCTCACATATATTAAAGTTACTTAAAGCTTAAAGCTACTATTCCCTCAGAACTACCCAAAAAAATAATTTAGCTTAATTATAAACCACTCTATAAAGAAACGCATAGAATCCGCCCAAGCTTCTCATTTGTGGATGAATCATCCACTTCTGCCTGGGTGGCGACCCATTGAGGCTTTCCTGGAAATGAGTTTGCTGCCTTACTTTCCTCAAAAAACGAAAACCTCGATGCTTCTTACTCAAAAATTCCTTGTGCTAGTATAGGTTCTAGTTCAAGAATGTACATAATGGAATGATTTGTGCATTTCGAGAAGCAAGGGTACTACTACGTGATTGTTTTAATCCGACTGTTTATGGCCGTCTGAAGGTGATGAACCCAGCTCTGAATTTTAAAAATAACGCAGATACTGAGCAGCCATGGGAAATTCCGTTATTAGTTTCACGGTTTAACCTCATTGTTGATCCCAACTGTTCATATAGCCGGGCGTCTACACAGAAAGTGATCCACATTATTTTTGAATGTCCGCGTCATAAAGCGTTTCGTCAGCCATTAATTTGGGATACTGTGTTAAAAGAATTCAGCCTACAGCTATCTTCATTATTGTGTACAGAAATATTAACTGAATTTGTCCGGTTCCATTAATAGGTTGGACTTTGATAATTTATAATAATTCTTTCTCAATGTTATAAATTATAATTTATAATTTAAATTACAAAATTCTACATGATCATTTTCTTTCTATTTTTATAATTGATTGATTAGTGAATAGACACATGTTGTAAGATAGATTTTTTTTATACATATTTTCTTCTTTTTTACATTTACCTTAACCTGTAATTTTCATTTATGTTTTTGGTATTTCTTATACGTTTTAAAAAGTATTTATTATTTTTATTTATATAGTATTTTCTTTTCAAATATTTTATAATGTAGATTAGATTCTGTGTGTGGGGGGGGGGTTGCTCTAGCCTACGCCACCGCGACCCCTAAGGGTCTTTTGTGGCACCCCATAAGTTGGAGTCCCCTCTCCGGTCCTGTCCTTTATCTGATCTTTGGAATCCGGGAAGGCTCCTCCGTGTTAAGAGCAGCTCCAATCAGAGCATCCTCTCGAGTCCTATGTGCCTTAATAGACTTAATAGTCTTGAGAGAGGCCCTTGGCTAAAGGCTTGCAGGCGTCAGCTTCTCCTCTGCAAACAGGCGAAACCTCAGTCGTAGGAGCCCCTCGCACTGACACAAAACGTGCCTGTTCCCTCTTCTTCTTGGCAAAATCTACACAGGCTATCCAGGCCCATGAGATGTATGTGCTTATTAAGTTTGCAATGGCCAGCAGTTGGTGAGGACGCCAACTGCTATCCTTATGGCCACCCGGCCTAGTTGGAGTAATTCTGCAGTTAGCGTGAGCGAGTTCTGATGAATGCACGCTTTCGCCTGCTTTTGGCCTGAGGTACTAGCCCACCATTCTCGTGATCGATCATGCACCATGTTCTGATGGATGCACTTTGAGGCATCCCAATATGCCGCCTCATTGCCCCTGTGGCACGAGTGACCGAGTATATAATGTTATTTTAAAATTAAGTTTTGTATTCAAACAACATTGTTTCTATATGAATGATGAAATGGCGTGTGTCTATGAAGAAAATCGTGTGAATGATTCACATCAGATTTTTTTTTTTTATTGAGGATTCTGGGGAACTGCAATTATTGCTTTCCTTGAAGTGGGAATTTTCTAAATCCCCTGGACAACCTGTCTCTAAAAGGACAGAAGAAATTATATAATGTGCAATTGTACAGCAAAGAACCTTAAAAAAACATTTCAGTTAATCCATGCTTAATTATAATTTTAGAATAAAAGTTTTTTATTTGTTATGTTTTCTTAAAAGTTCATAATATTTTTGTTAAAACTGAGAATAATATTATAAAATTTTATGTTTTGCTATTGGCAAACTTTCTTTAATCCCTAATCCTACTTTTTACTTTATAATCCTTATTTTATCAGCCGCTTTTCTTATTTAAAATTTTTCTTAAATATAAGCATTAATGTGTTTTTTCCTTATTCTAGTGTTTTGTAAATTTAAAGTTTGTAAATGTATATTGAAAGCTCTTTAGCAGTAGTCTGTTGAGTTAAAGGTTGGCCAGAAGGATTTTGTGCCACTATCTCTCTACCAACATTGCTTTGATGTATTGTAGAGGTTGATCCGATTAACTTAGGATATCTGCGGACCTCTCTTGGCCTGCAAACCTCTTAAATACATATAAAGGGGCTTCCTTACTTCTAAGTATAGCGCGCACACATATGTACACACACTCCCCAAATTCGTTACCTTGGTAACTGTCTTCCCTATATGTAAGCCACTTTCTATTAACATTAGTTTTCTTTGTTTTTTTGTGTTTTTTTTTATTACAAAAGATTCCAAATTAACATAAACTGGTAATTCTAGTTTCTTTTAACTTGTGTCCAAAATCCCAAAATTTGAGGTAACAATGGTTTCTGGCTTGCCTAGGTCCTTATTACAGATTAGTTACGATCATGTCAAATTTTTTTTTGAAATTGTATTTGAACAGAAATACATGTTTTTCAGGTTGGTCCCCTGAGTGTGAAAAAAAATCTGGTGTAAAATACTCACCTTGACTTTCTCTTACTCCTAATTAATACTATTTAATGAAGAAATATTCTTAAAAATTACAACTTAACAATTTTTAGTAGGGCTGGCCCATAAAAATGGAGGTGGAGATTTTACTTGTACACCTGAACGGCCGTATATGAAAGGTTTCTATGTTGAAACCAAGAAATCTCTTGAGCAAATTTCAATTTAAACTAACTTATAAGACCTGCAATACCACTCTCTAATAATTTTTTTTTTAGAAAAACGTTTCAAATGAAAGTTATAAGTTTATATTTGGCAGTTAGCTTTCAAAGTTTAAATCATTGTAGCCGTTTGCGAGAAAATTAAAAAAAAAAACAACTCAAAAACCTAATCTGTCAACTTGCACTTTTGGTTAACCGACTTCCTTCCAATTTGGAATTCTATCAATGTTTCCATTGTATATTAATATTATGAAAGTCGTAAAACCATATATTATTCTCAAATGTTACTTTAGAGGAAAGCATAAGTAAACTGTTCCCCCAGAACCCCTCAAAAAATCAATTTTTTAGAGAAAATTTTCAAATAAAAGTGATAAATACTTATATGTGTACATAATATACGTGTGTTAATCGTTGGACCTGTTTTCAAGTAAATCAGGAAAAACTGAAAAAAAAATTGCGTTAAGTCACACACACTTTCGGTTAATACATTTTCTCCAAAATCTTGGATATGATAGGGTGGTAGTATAATAATAATATACTTTATTCTAAAATTACAAAAAACAATCAAATATACAACCGCTAATAAAACAAAAGTATTCAGCTTGGATAAGTATCCGTCAGTCGGAGGTTGATGTAATCAATTTACAGCATCAAAAGTAAACATTCAGAAGGTAAATAAGAAAAATTAAAATAAAGCAGTAGAGATTAATTTCTTTCTTGGTTTCAATGTAAATATAACAGGCGCCATAGTAGCTCCCAGATATTTGTATTTATTAACGACCTCAATTTCTTGGTCACCATATCGCCATTTCTCCTTTCCCGACAATCTACCGCCATTCCTGAAAACAACGATTTGTGACTATTGTAAATTAACTTCAGGACCCCAATGTTGACAATAACTTTTAAGAAGGTTAATATTACTTTGCAATTGCAAAGGATTCTCGTCCAGAATAACAATGTCATCGGCAGACATTAAAATCTGGACAACTTTATCTGCCACATGTACCCCACCCTCAAAAAGCCCTGGCAAATCGTCCACAAAAACAGAAAAGAGTATTGGGCTCAGAAGACAACCTTGTCGCACACCACCGGCCACACTAATAAATTCCGTCATACCATTGCCGCCTCTTACAGCACAAACGGTTTCCCTATATAAAGCTTTTAATATTGTTATGAATTTGGATGAAACACCTAAGTTCAGCAGTTTAAGAAACAATGCAGAACGACTGACCCGATCAAATGCGGCGGAGAAATCTACAAAAAACCAGTAATCTTTTTGAGACCTTGTTAAAAATTTTAATTTAATAATATTGCTTAAAAACAAACAAATTATCAAGAGTTGAATATGGGGTGGTAGTATCTAAACGGAATAACAATTTGTGCTTCCAGCGACTTTTCGTTTTTGAGATATTCTGGTTAACAACCTCGGACACACATACATACACACAAAACCTTCTATAAAAACATTTTTTCCTACTCTGGGGAAAGCAAGACATCTATTTCCAGAAAACTCAATTAAGAAAATTTGGCACGTAAAAATAGTGTCAATAATATTGAATTAACTATTTGAAACTTAATTACAAGTTTATATCTGCGTGCAGTTAGTATTCCAAATTTAAAAGAAAACCGTTTTAGTAGTTTTCAAGAAAATTCCAAAAAAAAACTCAGAAACCTATCCTTTACAAAATCGTAGTATACCGGTTAATCGAATTTCTTCGAATCTGGGATTCTAGCAATGATTCTAATCTATATTAATATTTATAGGAACGTACTGGAACCGTTTGGTGATCTCTCTGAATTACTTTTAATTTCTATGCTCACTAACGAGAATATTAATTTTACATTACAAGCTAATAATAATGACTTTCACAGCTTATATCCTTCATATTTGTCCTTTAATTTAAATAACAACTATCTTCTTTCTCTTCCAATGTGGAATTCTATCAATGCTTCCATTGTATATTAATATTATGAAAGTCGTAAAACCAATATTATTCTCAAGTGGTACATTAGAGGAAAGCATAACTAAACTGTTCCCCCAGAAACCCGCAAAAAATAAATTGAAAACACTGAATTAATTATTAAAATAAGATCTGAAATGTTACATTTAACATTACACATCTTGGAACTCGGAGGGTTCACCGAACTTTCGTATGTGTGAACTCTTAAATTTTATTGAAGACCTGCACCACTTTATGATTGAATGTCCTAAGTATAATGATATAAGGTGTATGAGATAGGTAAGGCTGTAAGCATCTCAAAACAAAAGGTACGGGCACATTTTATATGAAGAACTCAGTATGAGAAAGCTTTGTGCAAGAATGGGTGCTTCATTTGTTAAATGCTGATCACAAATAAATGAAAAATCGAGGTTCTCATCTATGTTTGTGCCATTTTAAGAAGAATAAAACCGATTTTCGGTGCCTATTTGTTACGATGGATGAAACCATTTTACAGCTGACACCAAAACGACAGTCCAAGCAGTCGGTGTAAGCCGGTGGCTCTGCACCGAAGAAAGCGAAAATAATTGCATTGGGTGGAAAGGTATGGCTAATATTTTTTGGGATACCAAAGAGATTCTTTTAATTGATTACCTACCAAATGGTCAAACAATTAATGGGGATACTACGCATATCTCTTGACAAGCTAGATGAAAAAATTAGTGAGAAAAGGTCTGGTTTGCAAAAGAAAAAATTCTCTTTCACCAGGACAATGACCCGCCCACAAAGGCGTATTTTGGTTGTTCGACCAAGTATTTTGGTTCTTTGCAGATTTGCACCCCGCCTTATATCGAGTTAATTAATAGAAGAGGTTGGTCTGCAGTTACTGCTTATGTTGGGAATCCCTAACATTGTAGATTACTCACTATTAAAAAGAAATAATTTATTTTAATTTTTGTAAATAATGATTAATATATTATAAAAGTAATTAATAATTAGATTATATTATTTGAATTATACTTTTTAATTTGTGGAACCCCCCTTTGACGGACTTAGTTCAAGGTGTTATAGTTCATATATTGTAAAGTTGTATATTGATAATTTTTTTTTTGTAAGCTAAATAAAGTATTATTATTATTATTATTAATTTCAAACAAAATGGTTGGATCTTTATGCGAGAAAATTGAAAAAGAAAAAAAAAATCATTTGTTTGAGTCGAATTTTTAGTTGATGGATTTTGGAATATTTTGTGAGTCGAATCCAAATGAAAAATGGAATATCAAATTTAGTTTCCTACAATTGGTGGGTGGGTGGGGGGTATTTGTTGACATACACACTCATCTTCCAAAAATATTTTTCTCCTAGTCAGATCAGTCAAACGATCGCTTCACTTCCTGGTCTCAGCAGTGAAAGAAGTAAAAAAGGAAATTTATTGATGGCATAAATGCGTTTTAAATAAGGAAATATTCAATTACCGAGAATAAAAGATATGATCCTATAAGAAGGGGAATTCTTTAGCTAAATGGTGTTAAGGAATAGAGAATTCACCTGGGGTTGGAACAATCAAAAAGAAAATCTAGGTGGATGTCCAACAAGTACTCTGGAATAAGTATTAAAGTTAGACTGGGTATTGTGTTTAGGTTATAGTAAGGTAAAACGATTTCTCAACATTAGACTCTCATTTTAGTTTAGAAGTTAGGGGAGAGAATGGAATAAGGCTCGTGAAGAAGTGGGTAGCTGGCTGTACTTTTGGATGGTTGTTTATATATACAGTTACAGTAGCAAAGAGCTGTGTTGGGAATCTTCTACTCCCCAGTGGTTGTTGGGAATTAAATAAGGCCAGTTTACGAGTGCAGACTAGACGGTTACATAAAGTCTGTAATTTTTATTCTTAGCCGCTTGTTGTTGTAGTTGTAATAAGATGAAGGAAGAGTAGTGAAGGGTATGGGGAGAAGGTCGGATGGTCGGGGGGGAGAACTATACTAGGAAGCTCTTAAAGTACTTACTAACCCAAAGTTATGCACCACCAACAACTTGTTCAAACTTGTATTATCCCACCCCCTTACCATTACAGCTACACTTTGCCTCTTGTTTCCATTCCATACCCACTTATAGATCTTATTTTACATTTTTTGTTTTCTGTTTTTTTTTTTATTCACTAAAAATTTCAGATCAAGATAACAGTAAATCGTAAAGTATTTAAATATTAGATTAATTAAATTAATTGTTGACTATATTGAAAATACCACGCAAATCTTTATAATTGTTATTAACTATTTAAAATAGGAACCATTATGAAAGAAGATTAATAACCACTTCTCAAGCATAAAATAAAAAAAAAAGAAAATTCCTGCTGAGTAGATAAAAGTTCGATACATTCCAGAAAGTGTTGCATTTATAGTTAAGTTTAATATGGAACGTTTATGGAGCGATCAAAACGAAGTTTTACAATATAGTTTTCTACTGGACTTGTAGAAATGTCCGTTTCGAGAAAACTTCAAACTATCCCCCCAACCTCCTAAAAAACATTGAAATAAGTGATAGACCTATATATATCTCTTATTAGCATAATAAATTTAAAGAAAATCTTTAGAATGTTCAGAAAATTGCGGAGATGTAAGCAAAAAAAAAAAATAATAAATAAATAAGTTTATAAAATCAACTTTTGATGACCCAGATTTCTTCAGGAACAAAATTTTTATTAATATTGACAGATTTTTGTAAAAACTTGAAATTTTTATTAAAGTTAATTATCTATAATAAAATTATAAAATGTTGGTAACCGTTCATTATAACCATTAAATCAAAACACCAAATCCGTCCATATTGGACACAAATTGCCTCGTTCGAGGAGAAGTTACTACTCTCCGGGTGGGTGCCGGGGCATGTTGGCATTGAAGGGAATGAGATGGCCGACGCCCTGGCCAAGATAGGCGCTACGACCCCGCTTCTAGGGCCGGAAACTTTTTGTGGGGTTAACGACCAGTTTCTGCTGGAGGAACTTAGGAATGAAGAGGAGACGAGGAGATCTCAATTCTGGTACTCACTCCCCGGTTTGCGGCAGGCCAAGTTCTGCTTGGGAAATTACAACCAACGGAGATCGGAGGCCTGTATTGGATTGAGCAAGAACAAGCTCCGCTTCTTATGGGTTTCCTCACGGGGCATTGCCGACTTAGAGGATACCTGGTGAAGCTGGGTTTGGAGAATGACAGCTCATGCAGATTCTGTGGGGAAATGGAGGAAAGTCCATTACATCTTCTTACAGACTGCAAGGCTGCCACTCAGAGAAGATTCCAGAACCTGTGTAGCTACCAGATGGAGGAGGGGGATATACCTACCCTCTGTAGAGCCTGTCAGGGTATTGGGATTCTCACCTCCAACCTGATGGAGGTTTTGTAGAACGTATGTTCAGCTGGGACATCTGCTCGGGTGCTGTGGACAAGCCTGCAGCACCCAGGGTCCATAGCACAATAGATCGGAAGGTCGCAGTGCCTTGGCCCCCCCCTTCAAAAAAAAAAAAAGTTCACTATCCAGAAATGGTACTTTAGAGGTAACAATTCTCTTGGAATCCTCTAAAATCAGTATTACCGGAAATCTGCCTAACTGAGTAGTTAGTTAGTATGAAGAAAAAGGTGTAAATCTGATATGAAACACACGCAAGACTTTTTGTTACTCTGTTCTATTATGCTGGGCTGTGCCACGCTGAATGGCTGAATAGCCGAAGTCATAGCGTAGGAAAAAAAAGAATACTTTCTCTTACCTCTGTTAATAAAATTTTAAAATGACCAATTTTTTTTTTAAATTTAAAATATCACTCATTTGTCTTATCATAAATATAGATGTGGTGATTACATTGTAATCAAGAAGAAAGCGTCAATAACTTTTAACCAATCTCATATCACAAATTCCTCAGTATTATCCCAAAGTCAATTTATTCTGAAAAATGTTTCAAACAAAAGTGATCAAGTTTCTATCTGTTGCGGTTAGAATTCTCAGTTAAAAATAAATTGTTTTAGCCACTTTTTTTTTTCAAAAAATTCAAAAAGTGAATATATTGTTTTATGCCGCACATTCGATTTACTGATTTTCTTTCATTGTGGAATCCTACCAATGCTTTTAATGTAAATTAATATTTTATAGGTAGTAGAATTAAAATTAAACATTGCATAAATGTGGTACTTTAAAAGAGGAAACTAAACGCTATTGTTTTTCCCACGCAAAAAATAATTTATCTTGGGATTTTTTTTTTCAATTAAAAGTGAAAAAACTGAAAAACACATTTAATGAAGTTGCACTTCCGGGGTAGTGAACCCCCACCACTCATCCACTCTAGCGGAGAGAAACAGCCCCTCTCGCACAGAGAGGAGAGGTTCAGCCAGTGGATATATATATATATGAGAGAGATGTCTCTCGCTCTCTTGACTGTCGTCAAGGATCATTCTGTTGAATTAAGTTTATCTATCATCATCAACAACTAACATCTCCTTACAACACCCTTACATTGGTGGCAGCGACAGTGATAGTGTCTAAACTCGAGATACCAAGTTTGAGCAATTTTATTCAGCAATTTTTCGTATTCAGAGGACCTCAAAACATGTATTTCCAAAATTTGACACGATCGCAATACTTCATCTTACTAAAGGAAGGATAGTTCACTGTGACCTGAAAGATTATTGGAATGTTCTCAGTGCACTGCCGAGGTCCAAGCAGTGTTCTCTAGCTGCAGACAACACTGCCCCACATCGGGACACTTTCCTTCCTAGGGATCTTCTATAGCCCACTGGCTGCAAGGCTCCTAGGAAGAGAAAATCTAAGAACAGCGCAGGCTGATTCAACCCGGGAGTTCCGCGTGGGAATTCCAACATACTGTCACTGAGCTACTCCTCCCCATTCCTTAACCTAGGAGTTTAAGAGATGGTTAAAAAAAAATTCTTCTTTTAACCTTGTTTTTGTGAAAAATTAAAAAAAAAAAAATCTGGTGTGAAACACTCACACAACTTTCTCTTACTTCTGTTCTCAAAATTACAATTAACGTATGTTATAATTTGTATACCAAATATAACGAAATTTGTCGAAAACTGAAAAAGCTGTTCAGTAAAAGCGCACTTCTGGCTTACTAATTTTCTTAAAACTTGGAATTTTGGCCATCAATTTATTTCTAATTAATTTTGTTTGGATGACAGAATTGTATAATCAACTATGATACCACTTTAGAGGAAGCTGTAACCCCATCCCTCGCCTAAAAATTCCCTTAAATGAATTTTTCCAGAGAAATATCTTGAATAAAAGATGTTCAATCATTGCATTTTTAATTTATATACAATGTTTCAAGAAAATCTTCGGAGCCGTTTTTGAGAAAATCGCGAAAAACTGGAAAAATAATTTAGTAAAGTGTTAAAACAAACGCACTTCCGGTTATCCGGCCTTTTTCAAACTCGGAATTTCAACAACATATTTAATTCTAATTAACATTATTTGGATGACAGAATTGTCTAATAAACTAAAATAGCAGTTAAGATGAAAACTTAACACCACCCCTCCCCCAGAAGTGCACTTAAATGATTTTTCCCAGAGAAACGTTTCAAATAAAAGTTGTAGCTCTTTGTATATGTAGTTGATATACGAAGTTTAACGAAAATCATTGAAGCCATTTTTGAGAAAATCGCAAAAACTTAAAAAAAAAAACAACTAGTAATGTGACAGATAACGCGCCGTCAGATCCTATGGTGACATCTAAACGTAATATCAAGTTTCAACTTTCTACGGTTTTTCGTTTTTGAGCTATGCTGTTCACATACACACACAGACCATTTGCTAAAATCCACTTTTTTTGGACTCAGGAGACCTCAAAACGGATATTTCCGCTGAAAACTCCGATATCGAAAATTTGACACGATTACAGTACTTCCTCTTACTAGGAGTAAGAGAAAGTAAAAAAACTGAGAAATCCTGCCATAAAATAGCAGCATTCTTGGTTGACGGAAACCAACCGTCGAATCGAATTCCCTGATGATCCGAACTTTTTTTTTTCACGATTTTCGTTTCTGAGTTCGCGTAGCGATACAGCGTTATAAATAAACTGCATTTACAATGGTTAAAAGCATATTTGTAAATAATAACTGCTGAATTTTCTTTGTTTATAAATTTTACCAACAAATTTATTTTATTTATTTTTATTGAATTATTTGAATGGGTTGTTTTTATTATTGTTAAGCATATGTAAAATGAAGAAAATAAAAATCAAAGTAACCATATACAAATCTACATAGAATTGTGTAAGTGAAAAAAATAATAATATAATTCTAGAACTATATCTGTGTGGAGAATTGGTAGAGATAACGTTACTGGTCAGAACTTGTCAGTCCACTATCTGTGTTATCTATTAAATATTATATACTGGAATGACAGGAGAAACTCCCAGGGTTTACCTGATGGTTGGACGGACGTATCTGTTGTAATAGTAGTGGTAGTATTGTAACTCAACAATTCATGAGCAGATTTCTCAGTATTTCATTCTTGCCGGGTTTATGCTATTCTATATAAGAGAAGTTAAATCACTGACATTTCTCACCTTGTATAACAAATACATCCTACAAGTATATAAAACCAAATAATTTTCCTTTTTTAATTTATTCAAAAGAGTTTCTCATCTAATAAAACACGCTTCATTTTGATCCTGCTAAAATTTTGGAATAATCATAATTTAACTTTTTCGAGATTTGATAATTTTCGGGTTCCTTTAGTTGTTCCATGTTACTTTCTTGTATGTACATTTTCAGTTGATTCTAAATTTCATAAAATTAGGTATATTAAAAAACATTAATGATAAGGAATCAGCTGGGCGTTACCACAGTCTATTTATACAAAGTTTTTGCTCCGTGTTTAATAATTTTCATAAGTTATTTTTAGTGTTTTTTTTTTTAAAGAAAAATTGCGCTCAATTTAAGTATTAGGACTTAAACTTTAGAGAGAGAGTTATGTGTGTATAGTGCGCGAAATTATATAAGAATTCAACTTACACTTTTAAACCATAGTCTCTTAGTCTTTTTTTATTCCATACTGTGTATAATATATTATTAATTTAGTTGAATTTAGAATACCTTAGAAAAGTCGAATAATAGTGGGGAGGTCTGCTGATATGGAAAGATTTGTACATGGGGTTGGTGTTTTAGGACACGTTAAATAAAATAAGAAGTTTGCCAATGGAATATCAAATGGAGAATGCCTGTTGAAGTAACAATAAAGATAAAATTAAAAATGATATATCGAGAATCCACCCGATGACATGTAGGTAAGCTAATAAGTAGCTGCTAATTCATTGTAGTCATTCGGAATTTGCCCAAAATGTTACCAGTATTAAAAAAGTTAGACGGCATATTTCGGCAAAAAATTAGACGGTTAATTCGAATAGAATTAAATAGTTGTTGCGGTTTCTGCAAACAAAGTAATGAAATCGTAGGTAATTAAAGAGGAAGGCTTCAATACTTATATTCCCAGTCATTTATTGCAGAGAAAATGAGTTACAAGTGTGGTAGGTAGTGTTGGAACAGGACAGTTCACGGTTTCCAATATGGTATAATTATGGAAATTTTTGATAGAGAGGGTAAGGAAATAATAAATATTCCTATTGAGTAAGTCATGATTTGTAGTCAAGGAACAATACTTCCTCAGTGCGTATACATATATAAATATATATATACACGTTTGTTGTGATTCATAAATACATGCTAAACGTTTTTCAATGTAAAAAAGTTACCATTACGGGATATTGTGATCCAGTGTATGGGAAATGTTAGGTGCCAGAATTGTGGAATAATAGTAGGACCAGTAAAAATATTTTATGCAGACTTTATGGCGAAGATTAAAACAGAATTAATAAAGAAATGGTATAAGGGAATAATTCCTTAGGAGGAAAACGTATATATTTTATAAATCTATAAACCAGCAATAAATAATATTAAGCCCTTGTTCTCAAACGAAGCTATATAGAAAAGTTATATATGTAAACTTAAGACATTGGGATATACTTGAATGTAACTACATTGTAAACCACCAGGAGCGCGACTAGCAATTTCCAACATAATATGAAATGAAAATGACAGTTTAGAGAGGATAAGGAAATTAGGCCTACTCACATTTCTCCCAGAATTAAACAGAAATCAGATGTTCCGGAAAAATGTTTTTTATACTATACTCGTATAAGATTTGGATTTCTCAGAAGATCATTGGAGGAGGTTTTTTTTTTTTTTTTTTAATTTAGAAATTCCAAAAATCTATTCGGCAAAGACGCATTTCTAGTTATCTTCAATCATTAAATTGTAGTAATGCATCTAACACATTCATTGAAGTTATTGAATTGATTTATTTTATAAAATTATATAAAAATTGTATACATTATTTACAAAATATAGAGAGCAGCTAGTAAAATAGCTTTAAAAACCCTATGGCGCAACTGTCCATGAAGGACCAAGGCTTGCCAGACGGCGTTTGAATAGAGGGGCGTGTGGTAAGCACGCCGCAGTTCCCACGCCGTTTAGTTCCGGCCTTCGCTACCGAGGGCGCTACTAACCGTAGCTTCCCACTTTTTATCACGATGCTGGGTCACCACCGACTTTGCCCTCACGGGAGTCGAACCCTGAATTCTCGCACGAAAGGCCAGTGCGCTAGCCACTAAAATAGCTTTATTCTCCACTAAATGGCAACAGACAGTAGATTTAACTTGTTATATTTGAAGGGAAAAATGTACAAAAAACCTCTACCCTAAAAGCATAGACAGTTCTCAAGATTAAATATATAGCAGCGTTGGAAATTGTAGTGAAATGACATTTTTATAGGAAAGTTAAACTTTATAATTTTCCCAGAATTACCCATTAACCAATTTTCTGGCACAAATGTTTCAATTAAAAGTGATAGGCCTATATCCGGTATAGTTTGTAATGAAGTATCTCTATAAGATATTTTGTATATATAACATAGCGTTATGTAGTTCAGTATAATACGGAATTGGGTGTAAATCATTGGGATTTTTTTGAAAAATTCACGACAATGTGAAAAAAAAATTTAAGAAAGTGGCACTTCGGTTGTCGGAAACACTTCGATTTTGACTTTGACGGAAACATCGTTTCGTATTCCATGTTGATATCTAAATGGAATATCAAATTTAAGCCTCCTGCGACGTTTCGTTGTTAAGGAGACATTTTATTCACTCTCTCGGCTAGCACATTATGGCACTGCGAATTTTTAGGTTGAGGTTTTAGTAAGATACATTTACTTGTCAAAGTAACCACTTCCCGTTACCAATTATTATTCAAAATTTGAAATTCTTGCAAAGCCTAAGGTCTCTCAAGGTGGGAGAACCTTGTATTGTCCTGAGGTGAGCTCATCGCAGTACTCTCTCCCAGTACTCTCCAAACAAATAAATTTTTTTCGGAAAAATGTTTCAAATAAAAGCTATAGTGACTCAGGTGTGTAGATAATATGCCAAGTTTAAAGATTCTCTTTTTTTTTCGTTCAATTTCCTTAATTCTCGAACATATTAGAGCGTAACCGTGTTGTATGGGGGAGTCACCTGTAAACACGCATACACTCACACACCATACGTACACAGAAACTTTTTAATAGAAAATTAATTACAAAAAGTACTCACCAAATTTTTATTAAATTCTAAATTAATGAAGAATAAGATAGTTATAAAACTAAGGGGAATTGATTACCTAGATTGGGACAATCCACACAAACTAAAAATTATTTTTTCTACATATTAAAACGTTTTAAGGAGGTCGTCTATTAATAGAATTTTCCAATGGTATTGATTATTGTGCAATGGAATAGATAAAACATGATCAGATAGCAAGAACTATTTATGATGTCTAAAAGATTTTAATATATATGAGGAACTTACAACCGACAATGTTTTTTTGGTTGTTGTTAATAATCGACATAATGACTATATAGCAAACGAAAATGTTACTAACATTAAACCTTTTTTTTTTTTTTTATAACAATAAGAAAAAGAAATAAATTTTAAACATTGGAGTCTCAGCAGGCTTAGAGAAAAAGTTTTCGAAAAATTGAATTAAATTTTTTTTATAAAGTTTTAAGATAAAAGATAAGATTTATTGTCAAGCAGTATGATTTAAGAAATAATTACTGACAGTTTGTAATAATTGATAAATTATATTCGATTTCGCTTTGAATGATTACTATTCGTCGACTCACTTTATCTTGATGACTGGCGAATTTGCGAAATCTGTCGATAACCACTCGAAAAACCTGTCGAAAGACTAATACGAAAATAATTACAGATATTTTCTAGAAATAGCTGCCGAAACGTCTATTCAGTTGTTCTTTTCCATACAGCAAATTATTCCAAAAGCCTCATTATAGCCATCAATAATAATTAATATATTATTGTTATATTTTTAAAAAAAGTAACTCTCGAATGATAATGTTTCCAAATTTGTGGTGTGTGCTGGTTATTATGTGGGTAGTTAAATAATTAACAAGAGGCATGATATGATATGAGTTGATAGGGCAATTAATATGAGTCTGGCAACTCTACATTAAATATGTGTTTATCTCTTCTTACACACGCATGCACACATACACACATGGCGTTGCAGAGATAGTATAAGGGATGCTGTTGTATGGCAGAACATTCAAATCCCCTATTAGTAAGGTCGTTTTCAGCTCCATGTAAGATCACTTCCGTTATATTATCCTCATCCTCTCTCTCCGCTAGAGAACCTCTTCATAGAAGGTTAAAGTTAAGTCCATTAAAATTTCCTTTCAGGTTTGGTCCATTCTTCCGGAAATAACATAAATAAACTGGTTATAAGCCAACCGTTCTTCCTGTTGTTGCTTACTAAGATAAAGTTTTGAGATTGAAAAAGACAAAATTACTTTTTAGCAGAATTTTTCTGAATACACTAAGAATATCACCTGCTTCATTTGTTCGTAGTAATTACAATAATTAGGGGGATTTATTTTTACATTTGATGAGGGTGAAAATGGAAGCACCCGATATCCGGGTTAAATTTTCGAAATTCAATTTCACAAGAAATAGGAATGAAAATATGTTTTGCGAATGGATGTATGCATATAAATAATAAAAACTGTATGTGAAGAAAACACCGTGTTGTCTATAAGAGTGAACACAGCCCGGAAGTCGGTAGTGCCCTGAGAAGGTTCCGAATTTTGGGATAGCTATAATGGGCTGAAAAGATTTTTGAATAGTGTAGGACTTTATTCGCCCTCTTTTTTAATTTAAAGCACGTGTTCTCAGTGTTCTCTCGTTACAGACAATACTGTCCATCACCGCACAGTGAGCTGTAGAGGCTAATAGGAAGAAAAAAGTGTAAAGGCAGCTCAGCTGGATTCGAAGCCGAGACATCCGCGTTGGAGTCCAGTACGTTAAGCACTGTCTGTTCCAGATAAATGACTAGCTAATGTTAAACAAAAACATAATTAGTGGTGAACCATAATTTTCTTCAGTTTATTAGTTTTGTTTTCACATAAATGGGGAAGTAGACATTAGTTATGGCACTGCGAATTTTTAGGTTGAGGTTTTAGATACATTTACTTGTCAAAGTAACCACTTCCCGTTACCAATTATTATTCAAAATTTGAAATTCTTGCAAAGCCTAAGGTCTCTCAAGGTGGGAGAACCTTGTATTGTCCTGAGGTGAGCTCATCGCAGTACTCTCTCCCAGTACTCTCCAAACAAATAAATTTTTTTCGGAAAAATGTTTCAAATAAAAGCTATAGTGACTCAGGTGTGTAGATAATATGCCAAGTTTAAAGATTCACTTTTTTTCTCTTTCAATTTCCTTAATTCTCGAACATATTAGAGCGTAACCGTGTTGTATGGGGGAGTCACCTGTATCTCAAAAAAATTGGCAGTCTGAACAACATATTCCCCCCATATAGGTATCTCACAAAAGTTTCGGTCAGAATCCAACGAAAAGAATTAATCTCAAAAATGGCATCAACAATTGCCTGCAAATACTTAATGTTTGTCTGTTTTATCTGAAACACTTTTCCAGAAACATGGAATTTTGAAAAGTTCTGGAGGAGCTGCAATGTTTAAAGTGTCGTTTATTCAAACCTGTCCACCTGTATAAAATTTAAAATGTATAAAAAATTATTGCTATTATTGGAAATTTGTAGCAAATTATTTTACGATAAGTGCTGCTAATTTACAGTCATAGGTTACGGAGATTTTTTTGTAAGCGGCTTCAACGATTTTCTTTAAGGCTTGAACTATACACATATAAAATTATCACTTTTATTTGGAACTTTTTTTTTCAGGAGAAACTTGATTTTGGGGGAATCTGTATTTCATAGGTGTTATTGGGGTTAGTCTGAAGTAAAGTAATGATTATTTTTTCAGGCGGGCTTAACGTCCAACTACCAAATTAGGTGTCATGGACGGTAGCGGAAGCTCCTACTATACCATTAATATTTTTTAAACGTATATAAAATTTAGCAACTATACGCGGGACTCGAACTGGGAACCTCCCACGTTACAAGTGTCCATGCTCATAACCACTACACCAACCTCCGCTCTGTTATTAACGTAGATTTTGGCGCTGTCTTCTTTGTAAAAACTCGCACATTTGAAAGATATTTGTCAACTTTACAATTATATTAAATATATGTGTGAAAGTAATGCAGTTATTTTGTACTAAAGAAACTATTAAATTTTAAAATCCATATTTATTAATCATTTGGAATCAAATGATAATCAAATAAATATACCAAACTATTTGAGCACTGGATGGATCCAGCAAGCCCACAGACAAAATTATTGATCTAGTTTACATTTACATCCATCTGCATATTATTACACTTTTTTAGGCGACCACATTCAATATCCAAACACTCAGAACGGTACAGATATGCAAGAATGGTTACACTAGATCGCAGTTTAGAGTTTGATATTTTTTTTGTATCCATAACCGACAAACTTCTTTCAATATACATTTATTTTTATTTTTTTACTATTATTTGGATATTTTGATTATTGCTTTGCCCATATATTTCTGTTGTGTTAATTAATTTCTTGAAGGTAGAGATCTATGTAATACAGTGCTCTCTGCCTGCTGCTGAACTGCATTAAGTATTAACGGAATCAAGGAATGGTGGAAGAAAAAGCGAGACAAAGAAGAGTGAGAGACAGAATGAGCCCACGGTTAAAGTAGTTGATGCGTTTCATCCTCTTTTCAAGCCGTGCTTGTGTTGTGTGGGCTTAGCAGTTCTAATCCTGCATTACAACCTCCGCCTCTCCTTCTCCATATACCAGGTATTACAGTGCGGCCGGTAAACAATTTGTGTGGAACAAGGACGGCCTTCACTCACACAGACGCTAGAGTATTGCCGCTCGCTATACTCTGGATGGATGGATGGATGCGGCCAGCCGGAGAGATGTACCACAGAAAGAGGGGGTGGCTGCTCTTGCCACCCACAGAATACTGTATACTATGAGAGAAATAAAAAACTTTATAGTCTGGTTTTGTGGCTCCTACTGGAATATTTAACTGTTTTGCTTCAAGTAGCCACCTTTATTGAAGAAACTACTACGTTCACACCGATACACACTACAGACACGGATTTCGTATTATTGTCTTAAATATTCTCATTTTTATTTATTTATTTATTTTTATTATTAAATAAAAGTGATTTATTTATTATTAGTATAATTTAAAAAAAAAGTTGAATTACACAAAACCGAAATTGGTAATTTTATTTAACATGAAAATCTTCAGGATTTATTATTTATTTTAAGTTCATGCGTGTTTGATTAGCTTCTGTTAAAACAGCTTTAAAATGGATAAAGTTATAAAAATTTAAATTAGTCATCTTATATTTCCATGGTACGAACAGAATGACAATTAGCCTGTTCCTTCTTGGTTAAATTTGGCCAATTTTCTTAGAATTACTAGCAAGCAATTAATACGATAGTTCATGAAAACAGATTTAGTACTTGAAGTAATACAATGTAGTCCAGAAGACAGCGCCAAAAATTCAAAATCATTTGAAATTTAAGGTAACTGATTGCTTAGAATCCTCTCTTCCGATTTCCTTCAATATAAACCATTTTATTTGAGAAATTCTGTTTTTTCTTTCAAGTATCCCCTTCAGAAAACTCAGGATTTATTAAAAATAAATAAATAAATAAATCAAAATTACCATCGATTGTTTTTTTCATTTCTGTTCTTGAAAAAGTATGCCCTGCAGTTCTGTAATATTCTTCAATTTTTCCTTACCGTAACTATCACATTTCTTTGCTTGATACTATCGTTTGCCAATCAATCCTACAGCGAAATTTGTATTAATGTGATTTTAATTTCTCTTATTTAACCAATAATCTTAATGGTTTCTTTATTTTTATTACATTAAATATAAAAAATATTATACTGCCAGATGAGAGATAATCAGTCCTAAAAAAATATAAGCTTCCCGTGACAGATGTAGATGATAACAGCCTCTATAGGGATACTAAATTCAATTATATCTGAGAGATATTTGTTATAGCCAATTCACATGTAACTTTGCATGGCTAATGCCCTAAAGTGATATTTCCATATAAGGTTCATGTGTTGCAATGTAGCTGTTAAATTAAAATTAAAATTCTTGTGTAGTTTACAATAGATATACTTAGCACAACCTTAGAACGATATAATTTTTTGGCATTAACCGATTAACATTTTATTTTATTTTTTTTTTAAATAATGAATCAGCTTCAGTAACCAAGCTTTATTACAAGTAACTAGTTTATTATTAATTGTAGTTTCATTCTGTAGTAATTATGAGTTAATATTCCGATTGTGATAGCATTTTTTGTCCATAAGTTTCAGGGAGGATAGTTTTGAATAATCTTTAATAGTTTTTTACCTTTTCTAACTACTGTTAGAGGGAGTATTGCGATGATTTGCAGATTTTCGAAATTAAGTTTTCACCGGAGGTCCTCTGAGTCCAAAAATATGGTTTTTAGAAAATGGTCTCTGTATGTGTCTGTGTGTGTGAAAGTAATATCTCAAAAACGAAGAGTTGTAGAGAGCTCAAACTTGGTATTCCGTTTTATGTACTTCCACCGCATTAGACACCAAAATTTCGGGCAATATCCATCATCCGGAAGTGTGCCACTTTACTGAATGTTTTTTTTTTTTCCAGTTTTTAATGATTTTCTCGAAACCAGCTCAAACTATTTTCTTTGAACTTGTCACATCAACTACACATACAAAGAGCTATAGCTTTTAATTGAAAAATTCATTTAAGGGATCTTTTTTGGGAGAGGTGGGGTTACGGATTTTTCTCCTAAGGTGCTTCTTTCAGTTTATTGCACAATTATATCATCTAAATAATAATGTCAATATCTTGAGTTTGAAGAAAATCGGTTGAGCGAAAGTGCGACTTTACTAAATAGGTTTTCAGTTTTTTTGTGATTTTCTCCATAAAAATGTCGACGGTTTTTAAACACTAATAAGAATTGTAAGTGTGAAGAAAATTTGCCATTTCGCAGTACGATAAAGTCATGTGAGTGTTTCACATCAGCTTTTTTTTCCCCATCGACTCCGGTACGTAGCACAATGAATGTTAGACGAAAGTAAGAACAGACTTACTTACTTACTTACTTACTTACTTACTTACTTACTTACTTACTTACTGGATGGCACTATAGTCCTCCAGGGACCAAGGCCTCCTCAATTAGAGAATTGTAATCACTCCTGTCCAACGCTCTCAACCTCATTTCCTCACCCTCATCTCTCACCCTCTTCCACGTCGTCAAGCCATCTTTTTCTCGGTCTCCCTGTTTTCCTTCTTCCTCCAGGTTTCCCACACATTAGTCGACGTATTTTGAACATTGCCGGCATCCTTTCAATATGACCCAGACATCGGAGTCTATTTTTCTTTATGAAGGTCACCAAGTCAACGTCCCTATAGAGATCTCGAAGTTCTTGGATCCTTCTTATTCGCCATACTCCGTTTTCGCATATTGGGCCATATTGGCTCTCAGGATTTTGCGTTCCCAGACATTAAGTCTGACTTCGCTGTCCTTAGTCAGAACCCAAGTCTCACTTCCGTACGCTGCCACGGAAATAAATAGTAGCCTTTGTCTCGAGAGAGAAGGACCTAAACTTTAGCATGTTTCTTAAGGCATAGAAACATCTGCTACCAGCTGCTAGCCTTGCCTTGATGTCTTCTTGTACATCATTATTATTTGTAATCCAGGCACCCAGATATTTAAAGAGGCTTTCCACTTTAAAGGAATGACCTCCTGTTAGGACATCGGCTCCAATTCTTGTGGATTTCTACAGGAATTCATGAAAACTGTTTTGTTGTCGTTTATGCGGACGCCCAAGGATGTGGCTGCTTCCTCGAATTCTTGGAGAGCACCTGATAAAGAATTCATGCTCCTGGCTACAAGGTGGACATCGTCAGCATATGCAATATGTTGTGTGAGCCTATTATAAATGGTTCCATACGCATTCGTTCTAATAGCTCTTGCGGGGAATTCTAATGCCATGTTAAATAGGATTGGCGATAGTGGATCTCCTTGTCTCCTTGTTGCCGTGAACTACTGTGATAAATAGCCGTAAAAAGATACTTTGCATTTGCTACCTGAAAGTGTCATCCTTGTCAGCCTGACTAACTTTTTTGAGATACTCGCAATCTTATCAGGGTTTTGAGGACCATTTCCCTATCCACACTATCATAGGCCTGTTTAAAATCAATGAACAAATGGAACAAGTCCACATCATATTCATAACACTTTTCTAACATCTTTGCGTAATGAAAATATCCTTGCGTAATTTCCAGAAGAACAGACTAATGTAACATACTTCTAAGATTTATAAGTTTGAAGTTTAGTTATTTAATCTATTACAGATATAATGTAAATTCACCACACAAAAGCTGCACTCAATAGTTCGATTAGCAACTGCTTCAATCCCATGGTGATACCTAAACGGAATTGTCAAGTTTGTACTATCTGCGATTTTGCTTTTTGGAACTATGCTATAAGTTATTTAAAATTTTTCGTTCCTAGCTCCTTAAATTACTTTCTATTACTTTGTTAGATGAAATATTAAAATCATGTCAAATTTTTGAAATTGAGTATTATATACATTTAATGCATGTTTTTTTTCTGGATATTTTAAGGTGCATAACAGCTATGGTCCTTTGCACCTGTTTCTAATTTGTAAGCACTCATCCGGGATGCATATCCATACCCACCAGTCTAACAATTTCTACAGCAAACCCACAATCTAGGGCTAATCATAATCCTCTACTTCCTTATATCACTTATAAAATAAATACCTATACACAAGACACCAGCAAACAACTAAACACATACATATGTACAGCTAGTTTCACAACAAAATGAAATAGATGAACTTCCCTAAGATATTCGAAAGTCTTATTGATATTGCCCTCATTGTCTCCTAATACATCTGTAAGACTGGTCGGCAAATTTACCTTTCCTCGCGCGTTTACATATTTTGAACATTCCAATAGAATAAGCGGGACCGTTAATATCGTATTGCAAGTGCTGCATATCGGCTGAGGTTCTCTTCGGAATATGTGGCTGTGTGTCAACATGGTGTGACCGAGTCTCATTCTCGCTAGGGTAACTTCTTCTCGCCGAGACTCTCGATTTGAGGTTGACCATTTCTTTGTGATACCCTTGATATTCTTTAGTTTATTTGACAGCTGCACTGATTGCCATTCCTTTTCTCAGTTGGAAAGATTTTGTTTTTTTAGAAAAGCTTTCCTCGACTGCAAGGACACGTTCGTCTCTACAAGACATTGATGCCGCTTCTTTAGCAGCTTTGTCGGCAGATTCGTTATCTCTTATCCCCACATGATCGGGAATCCAAATAAAGGAAACTTCTTTATTTTCTCGCAGGCTTAGTTCCAAGAGCGTATGTATGCACTGAATCAACAAACTATCGGAGTCCCGATTACCTATCATCTCCAGTGAGCTCCTTGAATCGGAGCAAATAATATATTTTTTAGGTTCATTATAGTTCAGAATATGTTCTAGGGCTTTGTAATCAGCGAATAACTCGGCTGTAGATATGCTTGAGATATTGCTTAATGGGAGCCTCTCATTCATTCATGACGAAAGCTGCTCCTATTCCATTTATCATCTTTGACCCGTCGGTGAATATTTTAATTATTTATATAGTCGGTGAATATTTTAATATAATGCATGTTTTGATGTCATTTGAATTAAAAAAAAAAAAAATGTTTCTAACAAATTGTTTGTATTAGTAAACTATATAGCTCAAACACTAAAAATCGTTAGCTTAAACTTGATAGCCCATTTAGGTACCACCAACGGCATCAAAGCACCAAGTATATGAATTTTTTTTTTAATTTTTCTTCGCCACATTCTTGAAAATAAAACGCAACAAATTTTCATTAAACATCGTACACCATCTACCCACCCACACAAATCACTTTTATTTGAACCATTTTTCCAGGAAAAATTGATTTTTTTTGGAGGTTCTAGAGGAGCAACAGTATTAAGCCTTCCTCTAAAGTATCACTTCTCAGTGCTATGTATGGTTTTTATTATACTTATTTATGGTACTTAATGGTACGTTGATAACGCTACTAGAATTTCAAATTAGAAGAAAAAACTGGAAACACCACTTACAGTACACTGTTTTTGAGATTTTTGAATTTTTTTTCGCTAGAACATTCTTTTCTTTAAACTTGGAATGCTGACTGCATAATTATAAACCTCTTTTTTATTTTGATACATTAAAAAAAATTTACATATATAACTCAGAGGGTTCTGTCGATCTATGATGTTAAATTTGAAAGGTTATTTTGGGTTTGTTCAGTGTTATTGGCACTGTGTTCTGGATACAATGTAATAATCACTTCCAAGTATTACTTGGTAGATTGCATATACCCTGTGCTTTTTTTTTTTTTTGTTAAGATGGAATTTGTTAAAATTTCTATTTTAAAGAAAGTTTGTAAAATAACGACTAAAATTTAGACTTTCGAAATGAAATTTCATTTCCAGAACAGTATATCCCCGCATTTGATTTTACTTAAAAAAGTATTTGACTTAATGTTATTTTAAACTTTGGCGATGTGGTCCACTGAGGACCGGGCCTTCTCAAATATACGTACATTGATTGCAGTCTAATATCCATTTCTCACACCAATAATCCTCAAGACATAGTCTAGCACTTTTTGTTCTCCCGCCTGATTTTTCTAGAACACCAAGGCCGGTTTTCCGTGTAAGGTGCGGATGTTCATTTTTTCCTAATCCTACTCTGTTCTTTACCGAATCTTATTCTACATCAGATTATTCCTCTCCTAAACATTTTTCTTTTTTTCATTATTATAGTTGCGATGTTTAATCCCACTCAACCAACTTTTCCAATATCCCAACAATGTCGTTTCAATCAGGGTTTAACATCAGCATTGGCAAGGCATATATCTGGTTCCTCCTGAGCTTGTTTTATAGTTTGTTTTTTTTTATTTAAAGATTTTTACAACTGCACAGTAACCATACAACAAGTAAAAAAGATAAATAATGAAAATGGAAGTATGTACATTGGTTAGCGCGGACACCTTGGGTAGAATCGTGAACGACGGCTAAGCGATAGCTGGCGTAATACGCCTGCATGGCCTTAGTATGTACGACTGTATCTCAAGACAGTCGCCGTTACGTATTTAGATGATCGTGCGGCCATCAAAGCCTTAGTTGTCTTGGCGGGTTTGTGGGGAGAGTGGAAGAACAGAGGGCTTGGGTTAGGAAATTGAAATGAGCAGATAATTTGGAATGGAATTCTAGGTAGCGGGATTTGGCTAAAATGGTGACGAAGGGAATTTTTAAGTCAGTGTGGAGTGAGGTTAGATACTATACGGGAGCATTTTGGTGCGTAGGATTTTGGACTGTAGGGATTGAATGCGATACAGGTTTGTGTTTTTAGCCGTATGTCTTCGAGTCCGTATGTCCAAATAGGAACTAGTCAGGAATTGTATAGTTGTCTTTTGTTGTGCAGGGTAAGTTTTGAGCGTTTATCTAGTAGTTTTTTTAGCATTCTGTATCGGTAATTTAGTTCATTTGTTTGATTCGAGTATGAGGGGTCCATGCTAATCGTCTGTCTAGGTGGAATACGAGATAGCGGATTTAAGAAAATTTGGGAGAAAATCGTTAAATTGAATGGCGGGAAGGGTTTTTCGGTTTAAGGTAAAGATTGTGTGCTTGGATTTGTGTTGATTATTCGAGGACATTGTGATGGGTTTGAAGATGGCGAGTTGCCATGACGTGATCACTAGTATAGGAAAGGATAGCCGATGATTAAACACCATTGAAGAGATTTTATTGACAGTTTATTTTAATTTTATATAGCAACAAGTTAAATTTAGTTGGATAATCTCCTTGAGATATCCAGTTTCTTTAATCATTTACTGAATTAACAAATACCATAATTAGATTGGTTTTTGGCAGAATAAATAGACATAAAGAAAAACTTTACATTTGACTATCTGTCTATAAAAACTTAGATAGCACAACTTACCATACACTTTCGAAACGCACAGATAATTATGTTTCAGTTTATTTATAATATTAGGTATTATAAAATATTGATCATTTCAATGATTCGCTTCGAGAAAATGTTATTGATGAAATAAGATAATGATATAATTAACATAATAATTGAAATTTGACAACTGATCATATCATCAGAGTGAGAGAGAGAGAGAGAGAGAGTTGCCGAGAGTTGGACATGTTTAAATTTGACATGTACCGAGTAACAAGGTAGCTAAATGACAGTTGACCGAGAATTACACTGTTCAACACTCTGTTACCATGCATCCTAAATCATTAATATTTATGTTAACGTACACTTCTTCCTATTTCCTCATACCTAAACTTTACAAATCTTAAAATTCTATTATTTTATTTTTATGATAGTTTTTTACTTTCTCTAATTGTCTCTTGTGGAGCTGCTAGACCAATTTTTAAGATTTTAAAAATTAAAGAAAATTACAAAAATATTTCGAAGCCCGCCAATTTTTTCAGGCGGTCTTTTAACTGACCAAATACATAACAGATTAGGTTTCATGGAAGGAGCCAAAAGACACATTATTATTAATATTTTTTCAACAAAAGTAAATTTAACATTTATCTACGATCCTTAACTGGGGATCCAATGCTTATAACCATTCTATCCAAACTGCCCCTTAAATAAAATCACAATTGCATTAAAATAATTGAAACTAACTCTAAACAATTATATTTTTAGTAATTTGAACGATTTAACACAGAAATGACACGACCACTATAAGCTTAATTGTATGTCAAGATATCTCTGTTATTCAATTGAGACATTCTAACATACGTATATTGCTTTTCAAGTTGCTATTTTATCATTTCTAAAATTTATCTATTCCATCAATGAAATATAATTTTTATTATTTATTTATTTATTTAAGGCGTCTCAACATCTGTGGTCATTTGCGCCCGGAGCCTTCTCAGAGCTCTGCCGGCCTCCGGACAGTGTTCTCCCGTTACAGACAACACTGTCCATCACCGGACAGTGAGCTGTAGGGGCTCCTAGGAAGAGAAAATCTAAGGGCAGCACGGCTGGATTCGAACCCGTGATCTCCGCTTTACTAGTCCAGCGCGCTACCACTGAGCTAATCCCTTCCCTAAATATAATTTTTCTCGCTTCTAAAAATAGTCTTTGTTATTATTCAATAGAGGGGAGGGCAACCAAACCGGGCCCATATGGCTACCTTAAAGAATAATCCCGACCCCACCGAACCTCTTACACAGACATCCTGTTTCGACCAAAGGTCCTGATCTAATTTGTTCATAATCCACGCAGTGTTTTATGAAATGGATCTGTATTTCTTCTTCTTTCTCACAAACTCTACAAAAAGGGTCTGGCATAATAAGCCCCGTAAACACGTAAAATTCTTCTTTAACCACAATGCTCAGTAAGGGATCCAACCCTTGAAAGACACAGCAACATCTCCCCCCATTAGCGAATGAGATGTTGGATTCCCCCGTCCGGAACGCTGAATGAGCATCTTAGATTGCCAACAGCTAACTCAGCTGATCAATAGGAATAAATGCTAAATAGCATTTAATTATTACAGATTATTAAAACTACTGGGTAAGCTCATTAGTAGACGAACGAAATCCCAGCTTTACAAAACGCTAATCCATCCAGTCCTTACTTATGGCTCTCAGAGGTGGACCATATCAAAGAAAGATGAGAAGGACTTACTTGTCTTCGAAAGAATGATCCTTCGGGAAATCTTTGGTCCAAAGAGACGAGTTGGGCTGGCGAAGCAGAAAGAATAGGGAGCTATATGAGCTGTTCGCCGAAGCAGATGCTGTCCGCATCATCAAGTTAGGAAGACTGAGCTGGGCAGGGCACTTGGCCCAGGGGGACACTGAAATCCCGAGGGAGGTTTTGGAGGAAGTACGCCATCGGAATAGAAGAGCCGGTAGACCGAGGTTGAGTTGGGCAGATGGTGTGGCAGCCGATGCCGGAAGCCTGCTGGGAGTCAGGAATTGGAAAGCGGCTGCACAAAATAGAGGTGGCCAGGACCCAGCGGGGTTGTAGCGCCATTCAGATAGATAGATCAGGTAAGGAATAAGCGGTTAGCGTACTGGATTCCCACGCGGAGGACCCGAGTTCGAGTCCAGCTGTACTACCTTTAGATTTTTTCTTCCTAGGAGCATCTACAGCTCACTGTCCGGAGGCCAGCAGTGCACTGAGAAGACTTCGGACGCCAATGACCATAGATGTTGACGCGCCTTAAATTAAAAAAGAAATAAATAAATAAAACTATTGTAGATAACTTCATTTGAAACTACATTCGTAGGATTTTCTATATTTCTCCGGAAATACATTATTTAAAAAACATTTCTCGAATTTGAAAAAAAGAATTTATTTATAACACTATTGTTGTGGTTTGGTCAACCTAACTCAAAACTAAAAATCGCATTGCTTTCAAATTTTGACTTTTCTATTAGATTTTGATAGGAAAATAAACACGAAATTTTTGGATGAAATCAGTCAATCGAAAGTAAACTTAATGAGTTTATTTATTTATTTAAATTCTTGACTTTCTGGAATTCCAATTCAAATGTTTTGAAGTTTCCAATGAGTCTCTAAAATTTGATACATTTTAACTATAACCGAAAGTGTTTTGACTTTATTTTATATGAAACATTTTCTCGACTAAATTGACGTTTATGGACTTTTCTCGATTCAATGTACTTGTGTCATTTCAATATACTGTTGAATTTTGGATGTTGGTTTAATTTGGATGTTGATGTAGTATAATTGAAAAGTACACCTTGAGAATGAGATCAGTAATTACCACTTGGTCTGTCATAGATTAAAAATAAAGAGTTTATTTATAGCTTTTCGCATTTCTACTTTTTGTAATTGTTCGAAATAAAAAAATTTCCCATTGTTAAGTTAATTTATTTAAAATACTGTAGTGTTTTTCCCTCTAAACTAGCTACTGCAACTAGTTATAAGTGGGTTCGTATAGATAAAATATTCTATACTTCAATAGAGAAAACACCAATTTATTGTTATCCACAATAAATTACAAAATACAACACTTAATAATAATTAATTCACAGTTTAAACCACAAAAGTTCACTTTGTTCACTTTTTATACACATTCCACAAACGTACACGAAGTGGCCGGTGGAGAATGGTCTGGAACTTTCTCGATTCTTCTACAAGAATCCTAGCGGCTTCTGGGAGAACTTGAGGGTACCTGCTTTCTCTCCTAGATCGCACCAGTGGCTGCGTTACAATACTATTTTATAAAATTTGGAAGGGTGCTTTGTTTACAATTGCGCGAAAAAACATAAATCACAGAGGTTTGTAATATGTACTTCGTTATATGATATTGCTTCCCTTCCCAGTTAACTCAGCTCGTCTAGAGAGTGCGCGTACGTATACAATTGTATGTGCAGCGTATGCCACTTCATCAATTTCTTGTCTAATTTATAAAATTATTTATATGATATATTCTTTTGTAACCCCAGTATACCCTGTACAAATAAACCTATTTTTTTATATTGTTTTCTGTGCGCACACTACTAAGGAAAAAAAATCACATCATGAAATTAATTTACTTGGTATTTTGTTTTTCAAAATTTTCTCTCGCTCTTCCACTGGAGGGGGATGAATAGAAAAAGTTACCCATATACAGAGAGCTAAATATACTCTCCTAAATTTATAGCGGGAAAAAAGCAATACTCATCATTAGTTTAAAGTTTCAAGGTTTATGTGATATACACCCATTAGGAGATTAAAGACTCCACAGAACAATTCAACTTTCAGATTTATCTAAGTATCTTATGAGATAACTTTTCAATATAATCATTTGATATTATTTATTTATTTATTGACACATTTTTTTTTCACCTTCTCATTACCAGAGTTGAACAAAATATCTCAAAAAACAAAAAAAATCGCAGTAACTTCCAAACTAGGTATTCGCTTTTTGGTACTGCATCTGACGGGAAAGTTTTGGACCTTGAACCATCTGTCTACTGGTGTTGTCTTTTTTTTCTTCAGTTTTTCATTATTTTCACGAAAGCGGCTTCAACATTTTCTTTTTAACTTTGTATGTTATCGAAATTCATAAATATCTATGGCATTTATTTGTAAAATTTTTCCGGAGATATTTCTTTTGTTAGGTGCCTGGGGGTGGGGATTAACAATAAGCTTTCCTCTAAAGTACCATTTCTCTTCAAATACATTATTGTAGCTTCTATATATTAATACATATAAGCAGCAGTGATAAAATTCCAAATTGGAAGAAAATCGGTTAACCGGCAGTGCGAGTTCAGAGAATAGGTTTTGAGTTTGGGGGGGGGGGATTTTCTCGAAAACGACTACAACGATTTTCCCCTTTAAACTTGAAATACTATTTGCTC